>CATIWR010546918.1:0-36703 GCA_949677035.1 Omphalea diandra
ATATATATATATATATATATATATATATATATATATATATATATATATATATATATATATATATATATATATTGTTGACATACTAATAATATTATTAATCATATTACATTTCATAACATTTTCATCCACTTAATTTGTTACCTAAAATTAACCTCAATATAAATCTTGGACATCTTGTGGCACCACCTTCCACTTAAATCCCTCTTCATCTACTCTCTCCTTAAAAATATGAGATGTACAAACAACCATTTCATGTGACTCAATAAATCTACAATTATCAAATGAGTTAATATTTTATTTAAAGAACTTAATGAAAGTAAAGTAAAATTCATCAAAATTTGACTTACTAGCCATTATATAAGTGCAACTGCTTACAACCACAATTTTGAAAGCTGCCTGGGACCGAACCTAAAATAGACATCTTAGAAATAGATGGCTTTGATAGAGAAGGATTTGTGTTCAAAGGTGCATTGACACGAGTGAAGGAGCTATAAATGGAGATGGTGGTGATGGATCTCCTAATGGAAATGGTGTTGATGAAGGTGATGCGCTGACTAGAGCTGCTCTGGTGGCAAGAGCCATGGATGATGATGGACATAAAGTGGTAGATACAAATGTAAAGTTAATAGTAGACGATGTTGCGGTAGCTAGATAACATGTTGTCCTCTATCTGTGCCTCGTCCTCTACCCCTTTTTGCGTTTCCATCTATAACACGTGGTCTAAAGCGCATCTTATAGAACAACAATAAATATGTCATGATATGTAAATTGTATAATTATATAATTATAACCATAATCAAACATCATAAAAGATAAACAAGATTAAAGTATTTATTTCTTAAAATAGTTTACCTCTACTTACTATTAGTGTCATTCATATCATATGTATCTAATTCTTCCTCTGATTCAGATGAAGTTTGTGATAGTAGTTCAGGTTCTTCTTTTGAAGAAACATCATTGTTAGCAATCTAAATTACATCTTCTGTTGGAACATCCAATCTTGTGACTTGATCATCTTTTGCTATCTGAATATCATGAACATCAGACTCTTTTTGAAATAAGGAAGGTTTTTGTGCAAGTGTATTTTGGGATGAGCTTTCTATGGTGTCCATAATTCCTCTAGGTTTGATTTTAAAACTACCCACTAATCGCTTTTATCTCATTGCAAATTAGGGTAGGAGCAATAATACACCCAAGATGCTTGAGTTGTAAGAATAAATGGTTCATATTTTTTGAATTGTCGTCTATGATTTATTTTAATAATATTATATTACTCAAGAACCTTTGTACCCAAATTAGGTGTTAGATCAAACCATTCACACTTGAAAGAATTGTTCCCTTAATTGACCAATTAAGATATTCAAGTTCAACAACTTCAATTAGCTAACTATAGAAATCATTCTTGAATACACTATAATTTTGGCCTTTGATGCATTCCCCACTATTCATCAAACCTCACATTGAGCCATGTCCTATTGTATGAAACTTATAACCATTCATAAAGTATCTAGTGTATATTATAATAGTAGTAAGATGCCCTTTTACGAGATCCTTAATAAAATTATTATCAATATTACTTGTTGGATTGTGCACTTATAATAATAAAGACTTATGCTATGAGATTGAAAAATGAACTTGTTATATCAATAAGTTGAGAATAAGAAGACTTATGTATGCATAGAACCATTTAGCAAAGTCCCTTTCAAGTCTTGCTTCCACTTCATCATCAGTAATGTATGGATTATGTTGTCGCAATATATTAGTGAAAAGCCTATCAAATATGGACATATGCAATGTGTTATCTCTAGACTAGTATTTATGTCATAACTTAGTAGTAGAAAACTAACCTTATAAAAGGCTCAACTTCTTCACAATTAAGCAAGATGATGACTAAGCAGCCTTATATTCTTATGTTATCATATGTCTTGTTTTTGAATGACCAAAGGATCTACCATCTTATTTGAAAATAGATAGTTTCACTATGCCATATGGTTGATCATCTTCCCCTTCATAATTGCAAAGAACTGTTGTTACTTTTGCTTGCACATGATCCTTAAAGTAGTATGAATAGAATGTTGATGTTTCCTCAACTAAATAGGCATTGCATACTAAGCTTTCCTTTTATTCCTTATTTCTGACATTATTCTTCAACTTTTGAAGATACCTATAACGTGAAAGTTGTAAGATATTTGCTTTAATTCTAGCCATATTTTATTCATAATGATAGCTGTAGTTTAAAGTTTTAAAAAATAAACTCAGCTTAGTTAGCGCATTTCGCACATTACTAGGTAGTAGTTCACAAAAAACAATTGGCATTAACCTCTACATAAATATATGACAGTCATGGTTTTAATTCCAAACAACCTCAACTTATGCATATCAATGCATTTTCCCAGGTCTGACACATATCCATCAGGGAATTTTAAATTTTTTTACCCATTTAAACAAAACTAATTTGGCTATCATGTCAAGTGTTTAGCAAACTTTAGGGTATTTACCAATTGATGAAGACTTCTCAAGCTTCAGCCTTCGGCAATATTCATTTAGCTCTTTCCTAGACTTCATAATGTCTTTTGTTTTGCCAAGTATATTCAAAACAATGTTAAAGATATTTTTGAAGAAGTTTTTCTTTATGTGCATGACATTAAGGTTGTGTTGAATTAGATTGGAGCTCTAGTAAGGCAAATCCCAAAAAATGCTTCTCTTTTTCCAACCCTATGATTTACTAAATGAACCATTAGTTTCATTAGCATCAATATCTGTTACCCTTTTTAGTTTGATATCATCAATCATATTTAATATTTCTTCACCCGATTTAACAAGTGGTGCAATTTTCATCATAATTCAGTTTTTATAAAATTCATACCTGTTTCTTCTGAAAGGATGATCAATACTCAAAAACTTTCTATTATTATCAAACTATGATTGCTTACCAATCTTACTAAAGGTAACTGCATTCGAGTCCTCTATGAAATAAGGACAAGCTAAACATCCCGTTGTTGACCAACTAGACAACATTGCATACTTAGGGAAATCTTTGATTGTCCACATTAATGTCGTTCACAATAGGAAATTTTAATTCTTGGATATGTCAAATGCCTTAATCTCATAATCGTTTTAACACACTAATACATGCCTGTAAAAACATATCTAGCCTGTCCTTAGGATTCTAAGGTCCTAGAATAAGGATAGTTAAGAACATAAATGTCTCCTTCATACACATCCCGAAAGGTGGGGGTGGGGGGGCGAGGGGGGGTGGGGGAGGGAGATTATACACTGTTAGTGTCACTAGCCGACATGAATACTGTTGCTCAGACTGTAAAAATAGTTAAAATCTATTTGTGTATAGGCCAAGACGAACATTTCTAATTTCAGAAGTAAAATCTAAATGAACATTATTGGAATGCTTCCAAGCTATTGAATTTGATAGCTGATGCATTACTCCATCATCGACTTCATACTCTGCATGCAAGCTCATTTTTTTAACAAGTGCTTTGGAAACATATAATCTAAGAAGCCACGACATTAACAAAATGTAATACATCTTTTTGAAAGGTATGCCTGCTTTTCGCCGCTGATTGCTATCAGAGGCACGACTTCTTTTGTACCTTTGATGGCCACAAAATCTTACAGACAGTCAAGTTGATATCTTCCCCCCAATAAATCATGCAACCATTCAAATAACAATATATCTTCTCCACTAGTAAACCTAACCCGAGCACTAGATGCTTTGTAGCATAAAAGTTCTCTGTGACAAGATTATCTTTCGGCACAACCTCTGTGATGAGTTAAGCAAATGCATTAAAAGCACACTGACAAATGGTGTTCGACCTTAAAATTTAGCATTCTTAAGATAAGGGATAATTGTGAATGAGTCCCACCCCCAAACCATAACAAATTATTTGCAGCGTTGAGCATGTCATAGAATTTTTGAGCCTCAGCATTAAGGACCTTATTATCATCATCATCATCATTTGGATTGAATGAGGGACTAGCAACATCCATCAATATTGTCTCACAATGTTTGTCAACTGTAATTGATGGTTCTTCAAATCCATAAATAGTCTGACATTCAACTATTGTTGTCTCTGTTTTCTCATGTCTTGTCTAGCGTAATATTTGGGTTTGAAGTCATATCGTAGCAAATGATGCTTCACCGTCTCAACATCTAGATATTGCTGGTTTTGACACTTATTTCGTAGACGTGGACACTTTATTTTTGTCAATCCATCCATTGCGAATGACAACATACAAAATAAACGAGTTTTTCAACACCATCCACAAACTCTGGATTTAGAAGACCATTTTTCAACCTAATATACATCTAGAGACGATCCTCCCTTATCGAGTCAGGCTGCGATGACTTGTCAATATTGAACAAGAATCATTACAAAATGTGCATACAATAATTCAATATCGATTTTAAGTAGATGGAGAAAATTTACACTAAATTAATTATAAAAATTTGATTACTTTATGACATGAAATATATTATATATTGAAAGTTAAATAGTTAAGTTTAATTTATATATAATATAAAATATTGAAAAAAATATTTATGTAATTCTTTTCATATCTATTCAATTTAAAAAGATTATGTAAATATTATTTCTAATATTTAAAATAATTTTTATTTACATCAAACTAATATTTGTTATTTCACAAAAAAAAAGTTGGATAAATTCATAAAATTCATAATTCAATTTTAATTCTATAAATTTTAATAAATTCTATAAATATTTTTTCTTTTATTTTAGCTTATATATTATTGAAAAATATATTTTGTATGAAGCAGAAGAATACAATTTGTTTCCAATATTAGTTTTAATTTTTAAAATAATTTTTATTTAGATGAAACTAATATTTAGTATTTTAAAAAATAAGAGAATTGGAAAAATTCATAATTCAATTTTAATTCTGTACATTTTAATAAATTCTATAAATATTTTTTCTTTTATTTTAACTTGTAAATTATTGAAAAATATATTTTGTATGAAGCACAAGAATACAATTATTAACATTCCAATATTATTTTCAATTTTTAAAATAATTTTTATTTAAATGAAACTAATATTTGTTATTTTCTAAAAATAAGAGAGTTGGCTAAATTCATAAAAATTCATAATTCAATTTTAATTTTATGAATGTTAATAAATTCTAAAAATCTTTTTTCTTTTATTTTAACTTATATATTATTGAAAAATATATTTTGTATGAAGCACAAGAATACGATTATTAAAATTTCAATACTATTTTCAATTTTAAAATAATTTTTATATACATGAAACTAATATTTGTTATTTTATAAAAATAAGAGAGTTGGATAAATTCTTAATTCAATTTTAATTCTATAAATTTTAATAAATTATATAAATCTTTTTCCTTTATTTTAACTTATATATTATTGAAATATTATTTTAACTTATATATTAGGAAATGGCCATCTGAATATTCCAAGTTGGTTAAAACCAGTAACACTAGAAACAGAAAGTATACGATACACTGGAATTACGGTTTAATACACTGTAAATCTATATGATAACAGCCATCTATATAATACACTGGAATTATGAAATATATACACTGGAGTGCCAATCCTAACAACCAAACGGATATAAGAGCAATCTCAATACAAGAGCATCACAATTTATGAATGCTAATTTCTTAACAACAGAATTATTGATTATGGACTAATTGCCATAATTTTCTCAACATAGCATGAACTAATTGCCATACAATACACAACCAGAATTTTTTCTATGGAATGCTAATTCCATAACTGCAAAAACGCAAAAAAAAAAAAAAAAAAAAAAAAAAATCAGAACAGAAATCTCATGACCAATCTCAAAAAAAAAAAACCAAAACAAGACCAAAAAAAAACCAACATCTCATGACCAAAATCTCAAAATGCAAAAAACAGCAAAGCAAAAACTAGAAACGCATAATATAATGAAAATAAATGCAGAATACATTTCAAGAAACAAAAAAAAAATTACTTGAAACTTTCAAATTTCTAAGGCTGGAACAAAGAGTCGAGCTCCAAGTTTTGATGACTGTTGATGGTACGCAGTTGATAGTTTCCCTTCAACTTCAATTTCAAGCTTCAACTTTGATTTCAAGCTTCCATGGTTGAATTCGGACCAAGGTTTTTGATTTTGGGTTCGGGTCAGGTACGAGGCTTCTTCAAATCGAGGGATGAAATTCACAAAGAATCCCTTGATGTCAGGTATGGGTCAGATACGGGGCTTCCTTGAAGCACGAATAGTAGCTTCGGTCCCCTTGATTTATGCTATTTTGAGGCTGAGATTGAAGACGGGAAAGGCAAATTTTGGGGCTACTTGATGCAAGGGTATGGGTAAGATTTGGAGCATGGATTGATTTCAAGTATTTGGGCTTGAGATTGATTTAAGGCCAAGATTGACGAAGGGATTTGGAGACCGTGTTCTTCAAGGATTTGGGATTTCAAAGATTTGGGGCTGAGATCTTCATTTGCAGCACTGTTCTTCATCTCTACATTTGGGATTTTCGGGGCTCTTTGGGGGTTCTTCATCTGCGGTTTCACCCGGTTTAGCGTTCCAATTGGTTTTGGTTTGATGGAGAGGAGAGGCTACGGGTGCTTATTCTCGAGCTGCTGTCTTCACATATTTTATTATATTTGTTGTATTATAATAATTACTATATTAAATATATTATACAATTTATATATTTATTTGTTATTACTTTATGTATTGATATATTAATTTAATTATTAAATATATTATCTATATTAAATATTTTGTTTACAAAAATTTATCTTATATTTTATATATTAAATTAACTAATATATGAAATATATCATACAATTTATATAGTATACTTATTATTATTTTATATATTTATATATTAATTTAATTATTAAATACAATATATTTATTTAATATATTTAATAATTATTAAATATATTATATTTATTTATACAATATATTTGATAATTTATTTATATAATATATTTAGTAAATATATTTAATATATTTATATTTATATGACTAATTGCCTCAAATTTATATTATATTTATTTTATATAATATAATAATATAATTATAATTATAATTTATTATGTAATTATAATATATTTAAATAAATATATTATAATATAATTAATATATAATTATACATTATAATATTATTATAATGTCACTAACCTTTACTTGCACAAAACAATTTTCAATAAGTTAGCGGCCAGAGCCACATGGTCACTAACTTCTATATCATTATGAGTTTAGTGATCATGTTCTACATGGTCGCTAAACTAGAGGTACTTTATCTCAATTAGCGACCACTAGGATCGTGGTTGCTTACTTTGATGAACTTCAACAACTTTAGCGACCACACAAAATATTGTCGCTATGTTTGATAATCATCAAAATCAAACGTAATGTCATGTTTCATATGGTCGCTAAAATTGCATACATTTATTATTTTATATTAACTTTAAGTACATATAATTATATTAAATTTAATTGTATAATTATAAAATTATTTTCAATATACTTAAAATATAGAATTATATTTTAATTATTTTATAATAATGTTATAAAATAATTATATTATAATATATTTATTTAATTATATTATAATTGTATAATTAAATATAATTATGCAAAATAATTATAATATATTTAGTTAGTTATAAGTATATAAGTATATAATTATATATTAATTATTTATTTTTATATTCAATATATAATTATATAATTAAATAAAAACATATTTTCAATATATAATGATATAAAATTAAATTATGTAATTTTATTTTATAAATTATATAATTAAATTATAAAATATTAGTATATTAGTATATTTTAATATAAATTATATAATTATTTTTGAATTATATAACAATATTATAATGAAAAATTATATTTTATTTATATTATATTAGATTAATATATAATTATATTTTAATATATTTAATATATAATTATATAATTATATTTAAACTATATTATACTAATATTATAATATATAATTATACAATAATATTTTAAGTATACTATAATATATAATTATATAATAATGTTTTAATTATGTTATAGTATATAATTATATAATTATATTTTAATTATATAACATATAAAGTGCATCAAATTTAACTACTACATTAACACATTTAGTGATCACAAATTGTCGTTGCTATTTAGAGATCACAACCCATGGTCCATAAATTGTAGCTACCATTGTTGCCACCTTATGGCATCAAAAATATCGACCATATAATTATGGTTGCCAAATAGCTTTCACTTTGGGATCTCAAAGTGCACCCCCCCCCCCCCCACACACACACACACACACAATTTAGAGACCACTTATTGTGGTCGTTATATCTTCATCAATTCATAGTAGTTAATTTTATTTTGTTCTAACTCTACTCTAAATGATAACAAAATGGTCGCTAAGTGGTAGCTAAATTTGATAATGAAATCAACTTTTTTTTTTTTGTAGTGTTAGATTTTATAGATTTTACTAAGAATACAAGATATAATTTAACATTTGCTTAATACATTTATAACTCTTTCAATTCTACATATACATCGTTACTATAGGCAAGTACAAAGAAATAGTGCAGTGCCTAAATAATATGTGATACATAACTTAAAACTTTACCTTTAGCCTTTAACTTTAAGCATATATCTATGGTATCTGTCATAAGCTTATCCTGCAAAATAATCTTTGTGTATGTGAGGCGAGGGTAAGCTCATTATGAGAAACTCAATGAGAAATTTATACTATCCATGTGCATGCTCACATACCTGCATGCATTATTTACATAGGAAAACATTACATTATGGGTACTCAAGTCCATGAAAATCCCTTCTTAGTTTACTTTATCTTTCTTACACAGGGGAGTTGCTTGTCTAGCCATGCATTCTCGGGAAAGTTGTCTCGACAACCGTATCCTTTACTTATCTCTTGCAAGAAGGAGTTTCCTTACTAGTCGCATCATGCATGCATAATATTACATTCATTTTAAATAGGTTACAATCCTTATATAACTAGACTATTTGGATTCTTACTTTTTTCCTAAATTACCCTCACATTACTTGACATTTAAATATAACATTTATATCATGTCATTTCATTTCATCTATAAAAGTGCATATGACTTTTACATTAACATATCTTAGCTTATTGTGGCCTAATGTAATGGACAATGAAAAGCAACTAAAATCGTTGCCTTTTGTTGCTAGCCATAGTTCTTTTTTAATTTTCTTTGCTCGTTCTCTATCTCTTTGCCTTAG
This sequence comes from Omphalea diandra, assembly GCA_949677035.1. NCBI lineage: Eukaryota > Viridiplantae > Streptophyta > Magnoliopsida > Malpighiales > Euphorbiaceae > Omphalea > Omphalea diandra. The sequence goes on from CATIWR010546918.1 coordinate 9,279, forward strand.
TTTTGCTTACCCTTAGCTTTATACTTACTTGCTCTAAATCATCTCACACACACATCCCTAAACATGGACATACATTATATTATTACTATAACATCTAAATTATGGAAACTTACTCAAACTCATCCATAGAACACATAACATATAGCTTGATAGGGCAAAACCCCTTATAAGGATAATGAAGTCTTAAACATCAATCAATCTTGCAAACATAATTTTCAATTTCTCTAACTTTAACTTAACTAACCTCTTTCATAATTAGCTTATTGTCACCATTTTTCTTTTATCTCATTCATAATATCAACATTAACATGACCATTTAATCATGTAGTAATCCATAATTATAATCCTTAATTCATTTCATAATCCTCAATTTATATTTCTAAATTCATCTACATACTCATTCCTCATCATAACCCATTCATTTATGCATTATGACATCTAAAGTTAACTCTGCCCAAATCGGATGTAAGACATCCTTCAAGACTTGAATGCAACTATAAACCTCAAGTTTGTAATGTTACAACATTCAAGAACTCAAATAATTAATGCAACTATAAACCTCTAGTTTACAGTGTTACAACATGGAAGAACTTAAATAATTTTAAGAAACTCAAACTACATCAATTATCCTTATAATTAGAACTCAATTATATAAGGAACAATCATAAGATTATTAAAACATCAATATCTAACTTAATAAAGTAAGGGGTAAGACATCACTCAACCCTCAATTATCATCATAAAAAAAGTTTAGCATTCCAATTGACATTTAAGAAGTCAATAGTAATCAAGAATTCGTGTAATCAATTCATGTTCGTCAACTCCTTTGAAAGATTTAATCGAATACTGCATCAAAAAAACAAATATATGTAGCACTACTTTTGTTCACGCTAAATCATATGCACGAATTTTTAAATAATTTTTCAAAGCACTATGATTACTTTTTTAATTTATACAATTATTCTATATTCATTTATAAGTGTATTTTTTTTTATGTTTTTGTGGTTTTTTTTTATTGTTTTTGTTTAATCTTATAAAAATGATTAAAATTTATTTTTTAAAATTTTATATCATATTATTGTTAATTGTTTTTCAAACATTTCATATTATCATAAAAGTATTTTGATTAAATTTAATAAAGGATGAATCATTCACTTTAAAATAATTAAAATGATAGATTTAACATTATACTAATGTCTAACATATATTAAACTAATTTATTATATCTATTATTTAAAATAATTAATTTAATTTTTATGAAGAAATATAATAATGAATTAAATAAAATTTAACTAAATAAGTACAACACCAACACTTAGTTGTTGTAGCGCAACGAAAATTAATTGAATACAAGGCTTCTATTATTGATGGAAGGAAAGATCACTATGGAAATCCCTTTGTTCAATGTCTAAATTTCTTTTGTTAATTGCAAAGTATCATTCTTTTGTTCTTTATGAATTTTTGGAGTTGGTTTTTCTCATCTATTATATGTGTATGCCTTCAATTTTCCATGTATAGATAACTTCCCTATAGAGGAAGTTATCTACCTTTTCAATAACTGCCTTTGGCAATTGACAAAACACAAATGGATTGGGCACCCAATATGAGCAAACTGAAACCCAAAAACCTAACATCTCTCACTCGCACATAGTAAGATGTATAACAAACTTAAGAAAACACATTCTCTATACTCTGCAATAATTCATACTTAGAAAATAGGTCGTGTGACTAGCATACTTTGAGAGCTCAGTGCTACATATCTATTAGAAATATATAACTTTTTAATCGAATGAATTTTAGCATAAATAATAGTATTACATTCACTAGACCATTTTTATCACATTTATCAAGTCTCATGATCTCATTTATTCACAGTTATATTTCATTGCTTAGACAAATTATAATTGGTTGACTAGTAAATATAAAGTAATGTGTTACTCTAATGATCTTTCTCTTCTCACTATTCTCTTAACTTTAATTTAACTCACTTTTCTAGGAGTGTTCCATTAGATCGCATCATCCATAATCCTTTGGCAACATCTTAAGATAACAACTACGAGGATTCTTATTTTCTCAAGGTCTCACACAATAATAAGTTGAGATCTTTTACTTTTATTGCCCTTGATGGTCATATTTATTGCACATGTGTTATTAATTATATACTACAACATTTTTCTCCTTTTTCCATTGAGTGCTCGTCTTTCTCAAAATAAATGTTGCACAAATGATAGTTTAGACACACTCAGCATCTAACTTGAGTTTACTAATACACTCATTAATATGTATAACTAACTAGAACTTACATCTGGCAATAAAAACAGATATGGTGAAAACATAAATTCTCCTAAAATTGTTATAATGACTTTTTTTATTCACATGACATTCTAAAATTTAATCTTGAGCTCTATTATCACCTAAATAATGAACTCAAAATTTATCTCATCTTTATACATTACAAATAATGATAAAGGTGATTACACATGTGAGAAGGTCAATCTCTTATCTGCCAGACATACTTTTAAAACAATAATCGAGAATGTTGTTATGACCTGAATTCCAAGCCACATCGATGATAGGAAATGGGAAGGCTTAAGGCATAAAATAACCCAAGCTAAAAAAAATTAAACTGAATCAAACCAAAATATTTTAGTTTAAATTAGTTTGGTGTTAAATATTATTCAGTCAGTTCAATTTATAAAAATAAAAATTTTAATTTTTTGGTTTAATCGGTTTGATTCATTTCAGTTCGGTTTGAATGAAATACCCACCCTTAGGTGCAAGTGTTTGTATGGGAGTTGAAATATAATTTGTAGTGATATGAAAAGTCATTATTTGTGAATAGAAAAATGGATGATTATATTGTGTTGAAAGTATAAACAGGAAATTACTGTAGACCAAAAAATAAATATTGTGACAGTGTAATATGAAGTTTGATATAAGTATATAACGATGGAATTGAGGTTAAAATATGACCATTTGTAATATAAAAAAGTAATAATAAAGTATTATATTGAAAAAAGCATAATAGTGGGTAGAAGAGCAAAATAATGTGAATTTGCCTATTCTTAGTGATATGATTGAGGAGCATTAGTGAAGGTGAAAATGACATAATTGTAAGCTACTACATTTCTAAAATATCTAGATTAAAATTCTGGTATTTGGCATGTAATTGTTAGTAATATTTGTTTATGTTTTTATGTGTGGAGGGCAAAGAGAAATATAAAAAATGTGCCTTTAAATTGTACTGATGTAGTGTAATTGATTGATGCAATTAAATAAAAAAAATGGTCCTTAAGAGGAAAAAGAGAATAAAAGAAGTTTATAAAGCAGGGGAAAAGAAAAGTGCTATTAAGATAAGGAGACACAAAGAAAATGACCTTTTAACTTTTTCATAAAAATTGAAGTACCTATAAAAGGACTTATTTAGATCATAACAATTTAGTAATTTGGCATTTTGACCATTGTAGTAAATCTACAACTAGTGATAAATGGTTAACAAGCACTAGAAAGGGGCAACAAAACAAATGTAAATGGAAGGTAAAAAAGTTATTTGTATTTCTATTGTGTGTTAATATATGTAATAAGGTTGATATGTAGTGTAAGTCATATAGTTGGGTATATCAAAATATGAGTATAATTGTACATAGGAACTTGTTAAATGAGTGCAAGGTGAAAGTTTGTTATAAAATGTAGTACATTATAATTATTTAAATAGTAGAAACAATGTTAGGAGCGTCACACATGTTGTATGGAACTAAGTAGGATTGTAGTTATAGCAAAATTAGGATTTGGTTGGGTGCTGGTCACACCCTGGGGAGTTTGATATGAATTTGTAAAAAAAAGGTGAGAGAAAGATATATGTTGTGTTTTTGGTATTTGGAACAAAATATACCTTATTGAATTTTTATGATAGTGGGAATTTCCTAACTACATGAAGAATAACAAATGTAGTTGTACATATATGCAACCACCTTAGTTGCTACCTAATGGTACAAAATGGGAAAGGATGAGTCAAAACGACATAATATGAAGGGGACTGTATAGTGCAAACAAGAGAAAATGAAAGAATGTGTGGTTATAAATAAAGAATCAATGTTTGATCTCTAATGTTGTGAGGACCCATAATCACATTTCTAATGTCTTGACTTGGGTTTTGTAACTTGGTGGTTTTTGTTATAATCAGACGTTGAAAGCAGATGCAAGGTTGCAAGTGTGATCACTAGAATTTTGAATTATTAGGATGCAAGTTCGATGATGAGAATCGTGTTAGGTTTATTCCTAAGAAGGTAATGATAAGAATACCTAAAAGGGGCAAAGCTTAAACAAACTTTAAACCAAACGTATCCAATAAACACCCAAATCCAAAATCATCCTGAAGTTTTCATAAGATGTCTATACAGCCAAGTGTAGGGCCACATAACCAACTTATATGGGTATGTAAACATCTCATAAAATGCCAAACAACATAAAGCTTATACACTAGAGACCTAATTTCCCCTTTTCGTTCTATAACTAAGTGATTGGTTATATAAACAACTCCAAACTCTAATTCTAGAATATTCTATAATCTTATCACTTTATTGAGTGATGGAAATAGGTTGCAATTTGTGCTATATAGCATAGATGTACCCCTTTTCCTCTCTACAAATATCCTACCTCTCAAGAAGTGAGAGGAGGCTAATTTTTGCTAATAAATTACTATCAAATTGAGCACTCAAACCCTAATCATACCCTAATACACATAAAACATAAGTGTCATTCACATACACCTAAGGTTCAAGGTAAAGACAAATTATAACCCCTTTTGATTGGAATATTTGTTTTTTAGAGGATAATAATACCATTTAACCCTTTCGCATTGGAATATTTGCTTTTTAGAGGAGAATAATACTATTTGAGATGCCTTTGAGGGTTATAAACTAACCTCAGACCATTCTAAACCTTTTTTACCCCCTCTTTCCTTATTTTCTTCTTATTCTTCTTCTTTGAATTTTCTACCAGTAACAGACCTAGAGGTCTGTATAGAAATCTAGTTGTGTGTACAAACATCTTAGTGGAATGTATAGACCATTATTTCTACTCATAAGCACTATTCATAATAACACCATTTTCTATTCTCCTTTTGATTTTAAACTTTTTTTAAATATATTCCAAGCTTAAAAATGTGCAAAATATGGTAGGTTGCAATAACTAAGGACTTCTATTCTCCATATTTAGATATATTTCATGTTTACAAGTCATTTTGAATATTGTTTCTTAGTATTTTTTTATGCCTAAGCTTACAACTCTTTTGCATCTTTTGTGTTGATTTTGGAAAAAAAGGTGATAGGTAGAGTTGCAAGACCTATGACCCTTTGATTCCCCTCTATATTCTGTCCATTTTGATATATATATCTTTTATTACCATTGCATACACACATCCATTTTCTAGGGTTGTCTCTTAGCTTTTATCATGGCTAAGAGTGCACCTCATTTGCATCATATATATTAATCATGGAAGTAAGATGATAGGGAAAAGTTGTAAGACCTATGACCCCTCTGATTCCTCTTTATATTCTATCCATTTTGATGCATGCTTCATTCTATTAATATATCACACACCTATACATCTTTATGGTTCTATTTATCTGTATTACTATTATCTTAAATAAGCTTTTTAGAGAATCTTTGTATAAAGGATAACATATTCACATGTCATATACCATATACTTTCTTTTTATTACACATATGATGGGTATCTCATTATGATGACATAAAAATTCCACCTATATGGTAAATAGGGAAAGGTATCTCAATTTTAAGTTATTATAGGACCCTTTCTTTTATAAATCCTAGCACTAACTTGTTACGTTCATTGCATGTTTTGAGATTTAAAACTTATATATTTTGGGTTTAATTAGTGATTGCATGAACCCATTACATAAATATGTTTCTACCATCCCCATGGTGAATGTGTGTACTTGAAAAATTTGATGTGATTAAATGAACAAGCGTTAGATGAATGATTAGGGTTACCTTAATATGGACTAAATAATTGATAAGGATAAAACATGTAAAAGTGTACTAGGATTCTCAAAGGTTGGCTTCCTAAATGCGAGCAATTTGGGATGCCTAACCTCTTTCTTAAGTCATACCGAATTTTCAAACTCAATCTATGATGGGGTTAGGACAAGGTGGACCTTCTAGTGGACCTATTTGGATCAAAACTCATCCTCACCCAAAATTTTATCCTAACCAAAATCGGATGGTGACTTTGTACCAAAGTATGACCCCATCTCGTCTTAACCCTTTGATGATCAATAAAAGGTCTAGGAGTCATAAGCAAAATTTCACTCGTTTAAGCAAAATTTGAGGCCACTAACAATAATGACATTATTAGGGACTAACGAAACTAACTTCATGCTATAGAATCTCTAGTTCACTTTTATAAATTTTGCCTATATTTGTTAGTTATCCACTACATTTAATAGAAATACACACATTAAGTGCATTACATCATACATATATCTAATTGATGGGTTCTCCAAACTTAAGACTTAAGCTTTATTTGGCTTAGAAGATTATGTGGAGGACTTATCACTTACAAGATAAGTATCTTAGAGTATATTCAATAAGGTATACAACAACCATCCCAATTTTTATGAGTGTCGTTTATTATAGCAACCGTCTAAACCTATAATCTTATATAGGAATTCTAGTACCCTGAAATATGATACCTATCTTATTTGATTGCATTTCTCTAAAGGAGGGTAGAAACCCCTAAAGAGCACAAAGGAGGAGCCTTATACTTTTCTCCATTGATGTAAATATTTGTGCATATCCATTTCCTCACCATATAAAGAAACTCCTTTGATGTATATGTTAACCCTATTCGCCTTATAGAAGTAAATATCTATGTAACATCTTATTCCTTATAAAGAGAATCTCCTTGTGTAAATATTTATGTATATCTTAATTCCATATATATATATATATGAATAACGTAAGCATTCATGTATATACATTTTGTCGATCCATGCATCATTCTAATAACCTATTTTGCAACACTATAACTCTACCTAAATCTTCCTAGAATAGGAGAGAGAAAATATTGGCCAAAAGAGGAATATACCAAGTCTAGTATAAAGCACAAAACCATTAACAACCATGGAACAAATTAATCGAGTAGCTCAATCAAAATTGATAGAAAAAATAAAGGCAGAGTTTATCCATATCATGGAAGATCACATCTCAAAAAAGATTCAAAAGCATCTAAATGAGATCTTAGCAAAGAAGAATAAGGCATCTTCCAGTAGAATAGATAAGGGAAAGGACCAATAAATGCCCCCACCACTAGTACTTATAAATGATAATCTATTTAAAATAAAGGATTGCCATAAGCAAAAGACTACTAAGAATGTTGTCATGTCATTGTGATACTAGCATTAAAGAAAGATGTGAGACGTAATAATGATAGTGTCAAGATGGATAGCCTTACTAAATAACTTGAGAGGATTCAAAATAAGCAGGGATTAAAATAATCCATAGACATTGAAAAACTATTGGACCAAAACTAAGAAAAGTTCCCTACCAATTTTTTGATGTTCGATATCCTTAAGTTCAAAGGGATGCAGGATCCTAAAGACCATATTTGCTCTTATATGGTTACCATGAGGGTGTCGAAGGACTTACTTAAGATTATGTTGGACTGATTTGAGTTATCATCAGAAGGATCTTTTAAGACTTGGTGCTTCATATAGCCTAAGACAATGAGAAGAGATTATAAGGAATTTCCAAAAGCCTTATAAGGACACTATGCCTACAACGTAAAATTAGAATTCACTTTATAAGATTTGAAGGCTCTAAAGCAAAACACTAGGGAAGGATTTGGAGAATAGCATAAGAGGTAAAAAGAAGATGACTGTTAAAGTTAAAACAAGCTCAATAAAAAAAAATCGGTTAAAATGATCATTAAAGGAGCCCTACTATGAATTGGTGCATGCATCCATTGCATGTTGGTGAAAACTTTGAAGCATTAAGGGAATCTGGAACCTAAGGAGAAGAATTAGATGTAGATTCAAAGAGACAATATCCAAGATGATGCAAAAATTAGTCATGAGGGTAGTTTGATGCACATAAGACCATCAATGTGAATGCAATATGCTTGTCAAGGTAATTCATAGATTTACGTATGACATTACTAAGGCTTTTGAGAGATTTTAGAATAAGGGACTTTTGTAACCATTGTTATTGAGGCCAATATGAATTTCGTTGCTTTACAATGCCAATGCCTATTTTCTTTCCATCAAAGTGATGGTAATCACATGGATGAGTGTTACAGACTTCACTATGAGACGTAAGATCTAATTGATTTTAAGACCATTGTCTCTCTAATACCAGGAAAAACCAAACATTTAAGGGAATCCTCTCCCTTATTATAGGAATGTCCCACTTTTCACTCGAGGAACCTTTATGATCAATTTTGGGATCAGTGAAAAGGTCGTGCTAAGAACTTTTATTCTAATGGATAATGTAACACCCATTTCCATATATTAAGCATGACATTCATGTCCAAGTATTCATATACATAAAGGTTAACTCATCATTCATACACATTCCAATATGTATTTAATGTATATATATGTTAACCCATTTAATGTTGGTAACCATAAATTAAGGCCTATCTAAGTATATGTGCATAACACAAGGAGAAAGAGAGTTGGAATTCAACTAGTGACCTATGCTCGATGTGCCTATATGTAAAACTTTGTGCTCCAAAGTACCCAAACCTTATACTTTAGTATCTAAAAAACTTAATTGTGATTTGGTGAGTCGCAACTCAATGAATAAAAATAATAAATAGATTCTTATGGTATAACCAATAATCAAATATCATTAGGATAAATTACAAGTTTGAGAATTGACTATACAAGTGCTAATGCAATAGATTGATTTTATCATAACCTTGTAATGTAAACACTACTCTCAAGAATTCATATGATTCAAGTGACATTTGATTTTATTAGCCAACATATAACATATGATTCATTTGATTAATAATATGTGCAATAATCTGACATATTAGTCCATTTTCTAAGTGATTTGTACGTATTTCACAAGCCAGTTCTAACATCCTTTTGGTTTCATATACAAGTGTTTATTCACAATGGTATACGAAGTAATCATTAAGATCATAAAATTCTCACTTGACTTGTATTCACATGTAAAATGTCATAATTCAATCACATATACATGTAATAGAACACAACCATATCATAAATTCATCACACATACACATTAGAATCCAATTATGGCTTTTACTCACCTTTGTTGCAATCAATCTTTGCGGTAGGTTTGGACCTCTCACTTGGGCTTCCTCAATGCGTTGAGATCCTAACATTTGATACATATATCACTATAAAATGTCAAAATGAGTTTGTATGCATGGTATGCAACTATGGTCATGTTCCATGCTAGTGGACTTAGTATTTAAGCTTATTATTCTGATATGATAGCTTGACCTTGCTACACTTTCATTGCAATAACTCAAATTACATATATATATATATATATATCCAAATGAGTTTATTCTTTTTTTTACATAAAATAGACACATAATGATGAGATATAATAAAAATTCAGGTCAATATAAGGCCTATAAAAAATATGGTGAATTTTTGAATTCCGCTCTATTTCAATATGATCACAATCTAAGTAGGTCATACATTCCTAGCCATATCTCAAATTGTGCAATTTCAATTACAAAAATGATTTACCAGTAGTTACAAAACAAATAAAGGAACATTTATCATGTTTAACATATTGCCTAATTCAATATATAAGGTCACAAAATAAATGGTCAATCTCAAGTTGAATTAGTCATAAAAAAAGGAGTAATATCTCCTCACCCACAATATATTTGGCAAAACTATTTTATAAGAATGTATATGAGACATAAATATAAAATTTCAAGTTTGTTACATAAACAATTCTATTATCATCCAATTCTTGGAAAACATAATTAAGAGATTAAATAGGTTACATCAGGTTCTAGGTCAGTCACAATCAAAAAGGAATATTTCTCTCCACACAACAAATCAAGTAAAATTTTTTTATAGGAATTTAAAAGGTATATAGACATAAAAATTTCATATTTTAAACTTTGTCTAAATCAACACATAAGGTCATAAAAATATATGAAAATAACCATACTAAGGAGATTTCGATAGGTTATGAACCAAACCTAATGAAGGAGCTATAGCTCTTTACACACACCATACCAAGTAAGAATGTTTCACAAGCATTTAGATGGGTCATAGAACTACAACTTTCATGGTTTAAAATTTCCCTAATTCATCTTCTAGGGTTATTAAATTATGGGTGCAATAATTTACTCTAACAGCAAAATCAACATAATCAGGTCTTATTTTTCTTAAGTTTCAACTTTCGTGCATGAGCTCTACCTCAAGTTACTCCATAATTCTTACTAATTATGCATGGTTAAGATGTCATAAAGGAGGAATTGCATATGCTAAAAAGATAAAATTGCTTACCCCTTTTGCCAAAACTATAAAAACTTAGGGTTCCTTCCTAGGTAACTAACTTCTTCTTCTTCTTCTTCTTTTTCTCCTCTTCCCCTCCTCCTCCTTTCTTTCTTTCTTTCTCAGCTCTCTTTCTTTTGTTGCAACTCCCCATATTTTTTCCTCTCTAATTTGCTCTTAAAGGAGAAAAAATTCAATGTGTACACCTACTCTAATAAGATAAATTTATGGTGGCTTACTACCATTGATTGGAAGCTTAATTTTCCTTTTTTAGTCCTTTCTACACTCCTTCATCACCTTTATCCAATCGATATGCTCCTTATTCTTTTAAATAAGCTCTAAAACATCATTATCTATGATACTATAATATGCACAAAACATATGATAATTTGACATGCAATTATGCAAACATCACATATATGTTCAAGTGCCCAAAATGCAATGGTGTAAGTGTCTTCGTCATTCTTATCAAATTTACATATCTAAACGATCATTTATCTAGTGTATATGTTCATGTGGAATTGTAAATCATTTATGCAATGAATATGTTCATGTGAGGGTGATAATGAATGAGGATAGAGATGTTACAAATAAGACAATAATGGTTTTCACTATCAACCCATGAGAAAGCTCTAATGAGGAGAAAGAAAAGGTTAGCAAAAAGATAAACATATGGGAGGATAGTGTTGAGGAGAAAGTAAAACAGCAGACGAACTATGTAATTAGAAGTGAAAGGTGTTATTTGGATAAAGAAATGAACAAAGAATCCCTTATGGAGGAGGAACCTGAGAAACCTCTAACTTAAGGAAAGGAAGAAGAGTGTTGTCCTAAAGCAACTAAAGAAAATGCTTACACAGATTAGTATATGAAAATTGCTAACATACTCTAACAAGCATAGAAGGGTAATGATTAAAACATTGTCTAGTCTTCCTATATCTAGGGAAATATTACCCATTGAAGCATGTTCTTTAATGAAAAACCTAAACAAGGGGAAGATTGTGTGGGGATTTGCCATTAAAAGGGAAGAACCATAACATGGCACTATTACCAAAGCCTTTGAAGGGAAAATGTATTCATTACGTTATGATAAATGATGGTCAAAAATCAACATATGCCCACCACAACGACTATTGAAGTTTGGGATGACTATTATTGATTTGGAGATTTTAAAGACAATTATTTAGGTGTATGATATCAATGAAAGGCTAATTATGGACAATTTCAAACCTTGATCTCATACTCTATTACATACAATTGTATCTTTCTTGACTTGGATTGCATTTTTCCTTTATTGTAGCTTGCTAAGGCCTTCCAAATGTTATGTACATTTTTGACAATGATGGACTTTATCACACTCTTCAGTAGAGAAAACGCTTAGAAGGATTTCCACTGCTTTTTTATTTTTGCCATTTGATCTTCTTTATGTTTTAACCTATTATTCTCTTCGATTAGGCTCTTCATTACCATTTACCATTTTGGTAGGTGGCTTTTCATTCTTTTATAACACTATCCCAAACATCACAAAGGTCACTATCAAGGTATACTTATATTCTATATTTTTAATGGGTATAATTAATCCCATCTAAATGTGGTTTAAGGCAAGAATGGATCCCTTCATAGGTTATTTAATTTTTACTCAAGCAATTAAGCCTTTAAGAATGAGGCTTAACTCTAATACCATTTGTTGGCCCTTGTGCACTAAGAAGATGGATTGAATTGATGCCAAATTCAAAATTTTAATGCATGAAAATTTTAAGATGTGAAAGGAGGGAAGAAAGATCAAGACACATATTTTGGAGTGGTTCAGGTATTAACCAACCAATTATCTAATTAGGATTTCACCATAATTCAAACTATACAAAAGAAGTTTTAAAAGCTCATTTCCTAACTTAATATTTAGGCGCACACCCAACCTAAGTACAACTTATGCTTAAGGCTAACATAACCTTACAAGAGTTTTCCCAACCTAGGCTCACTCTTAGCCTTTAATTACGAGTGTTTAGGCTCAAACTAAACCTTACAATAACATTTTATGGAATTCAACTAACAAAGTATAAAGAAATTAAAGAAGAAGGCTTTAATAAATTAATTTGTAAGAGTTTGGTCATATTAATGGCTATTCTCTTGCATTGAAATCTATTTGGTTGGGTATTTATAGTTTACAACTATCAAATAGCTGTTACTCACAATCTAAGTGTAAATCTCCAAATTTGTGTTAGGAAATTCTATATTTAATACTTATCAGATGAATTTTACACTTGCTATGTCTCAATCATGATCGCGATCCATATTTTGCGATTAGGATTTCTTACTCGTGATCTTTGAATGTGTCTAATGGCTAGTTGACATATAGCTTTCTCTAACTAGTTTCTTTAGCTTATTGTTGTAATGCTCTAATACTTTATAAAGATCGTAGTCGTGACTCTTTTATCTCAGTCACAGATTGCTTATCATTTTAGATTAAGGGGTTGTGATTTTATATGCGTTCTAACCTATCAAATTGTGTCATTTGGAGTTTCATGATCACAACACCTTTGGCTTCACAATTATGATATTTAAATATACTAAATGGCTAATTAATACATGGTATGCTTTAATTGGTTTCTAGCTAGTCATTATAGCTATTTCTTTAAGGTTTGAAGGTCATACTCACCATTCCTAGTTCTCGATCATGATTCAGCTTTCATGCCGCATGTTATGGTTGTGACTTAGGATGCGTTTTAGCTACTATTTTTGATTCAATGGAAATGCAAGATCATTGTCATTACCCAAATTTGGGGCCATGTCGACATTAGGGAACGAAAAGGCTTAAAGCCTAATAAATGGTGGTTAAAGCCCATTTCTAAACTCTCTAATACTTGAATTTTAAATCTATACTTGTTGGCCCATAAACCTTACTAGCTTTCATTTTTCCCATTTTAGATTCTTAGGATAATATAAATGAGAGATAGGGATTTAAGCTAAGCTTGATCCCAAACATCTTATAAAAGACTTTTTTATATTGTCTTATAGCCATTTAATTCATTTTTTATCATGACATGATTGGGGGAGTCTATACTCAGCAACTAATTCTTTTTATTATTTCCTTTTCTTACTTTCATTATATGTATATCATTAACATTAAACTTTTTTTTTTTAGATGATGCTAAAATCATGGGTCCACATAAGGTCGTTTTAGCTATAACATTATTTTCATTATTATAAGAATTCAACATTTACCTTACATGAGCAATAAATCTTAGTATGCCTTAACATCATTTCCACTAATCACGCATAATAATCATTTTACATTATATCAACCTTAGACATATACATATCTCATTATTCATAACTAAGACTTTAGAGAGATTACTAAGAATACAAGATATAACTTAACATTTCTTAGTCCATTTATAACTTTTTCAATTGTACATATACATCATTATTATAGGAAACTATAAAGAAACAATTTAGTGCCTTAATAATATGTGATATATAACTTAAAAATTTATCTTTAGCCTTTAACCTTAAGCATATATCTATAACATCAATCTTATGCTTAACCTGCAAAATAATCTGTGTGGGGGAGGGGGGAGGGGGTGAACTCCTTATAGAAAACTTAGTGAGGATTGTATATTTTTACATGAATGCATTTTTAACTACATGGCACATTATTTGCATACAACATTTACAAGGGATATCATTGCGCATAGATAATCAAGTCCATGGGAATCTTTATACTTTGTTTACTTATCTTTCTTGCAGATAGGAGTTGCTTCTCCAACCATACATTTTCAGGGAAGTTGCCTCACCAGTCATATCCTTATGTCTTACATAAGTCCTCATCGGTTGTATCATGCATGCATATCAATACATTCAATTCACATAGGTTATAATCCTTGCATACCTAATTATGACTCTTCTGATTCTCAATTCTTCCCTGACATCACATGGCAATTAAACATAACATTTCATTTCATTCATATAAATGCATATGACTTTTATGTAAACATAATTTGGTCTAATATGGCTTATATATAAATTTATGATGCATGTATGTAATGAACATTAAAAGCCATATTAAAATCCCTTACCTTTCATTATTAACTATAGCTCTTTCTTGTTTAGGCTTTACACTTTCTCTATCTTTTTACTTTAGCCTTATTTGCTCTTAGCTTTATCTTTACTTGCTTATAATCATCTCACCCACACACATGCCTAAGTATAGACATACATTGCATTGTTACTATAACATTTAAAATTTGGAGAGTTACACAAGTCATCCATGGAATATATAACATAAATATAATATATATCATAATAAAGCAAAAGATCTTATAAGGATAATGAATTCATAAACATCAATCAAGTAAGCAAACACAAATTTTATTAACTCTAGCTTATAACTTAACTATCATCCTTCATACTAGGCTCATTACCACCACTTTTTCTTTTCAATCTCATTCATAGTATCAACATTAACATCATTATATAATCATATAATAGTCCATAGTTAGAATCCTTGACTCATTTCATATTCATCAATTTATCCCCCTAAATTTATCAACATATTCATTTCTCATCATAAACCATCCACATGATCATTAAGACATTCATGTATAATCCTACCCCAACTAAATGAAGTACATTTCCTTAATTCACATTTGACTCTAACCATAAGGTCTAGATTGTTAAATATCATAAAAAAAAAAACTCAATTTAACATCAATTCTCATTATAAACATAATTAATTTACATAAAGACATCCATATAACCTATCTAGGCATCAATATTTCCTCAATCTCAACTAGGATTTAAGACATCCTTTAAGAATTCAATATGACTCTAAACTTCAAGTTTATAATGATATACAATATTAAAGAGCTTAAATAATATTAAGGAACCCAAAATACATCAATTATCTTTGTAATTAGAACTCATTTACATAAGAAACAATCATAAGCTTATAAGACATCAATATTTAACTCAGTACGACTAAGATGTTAGACATCCTTCAAGCCTTAATTCTCATCATAAATAATAATTTTAGGATGCCAAATTAATATTTAAGAAGTTAATAATCACTAAGAATTCATCTAATCAATCCATATATTTTAATACCTCTCAAAGCTCCAATTGTATACTATATCAATATTGCATTTAATTCAACTAATGTGTATAACAACAATTAATCTCAATTTCCTTCTCAAATATGAATAGTATTTAATAAGCCATCAATCATCAAGAACCAAGAGAAACAACCCATACGCTTCATGTACATTTAAATCTCCTTTTGAAGATAACATCACAGTTTATGCCATAATAATGCCAAACTTCATCTCTTCTATCGCCACCAAGCTCAAAAATGCCATAAACACATTTATTCAAGCATAAAACAAATATTTAAGAAAAATTCCAGATGGTAACTTACTTGAAATAGGAAGGAGAAACTCACCAACTTACTTAAAAAACGGAAGAAAGTGGATGAGCAAACATGATTCTCCTAACTTGATTATGTAGCCATAGATGGATGAGAGGTTTTAGGACGATTTTGGTGAGTTTTGAACTATTGAAAACTAATGGAAATGGGACTAGAGTGTTGTTTAGGCAGAAGATAAAGATAAAAGTGTGAAAAGACTAAAATGCCCTATATAAAGTATTCTGAACAAAGTATACCGAAAATATTACTTTCAACCCATAAACTTATGCTTCCACCTTTTTGTCCTATTCTTCAATACACTTTAAACACCATTTTTCGGCATTAATAATGATGAAAAATGGAGTTAAAGTCAAGTTTAGGAAGAAAGTAAAGATAAAAAGGTGTGAAAAGACCAAAATGCACAAATAGAGCATTTTAACCTTTCAAAAGCTTTGCTTCCAATCTTTTGTTCTTCCTTTAAGACAATTCAAACACAAACTATAGACATTTAAAAATAATCTAAAACGCATCATTATAATATCATTTAGTATATATTAGGAACATAAATGAGGCACAAATTAAGCAAAAATAAGCAACAACATTAAGACAAGGTAGTTATGCAACTATCTAACTCTTTCTTCCTTCCTTCAAGAAACTTTAAATATCAAATTTATGGATCTTAAATATATCTAAAATACTTCACTAAAATATTATTTGATCACACATTAGCACACTTACATACCTTAGTAGTCATCGGACATCATGCACCTAACTTAGCTTATACTTTAGTTTTCATCACCCTTCCTCATTTCTTTTTAATATGTACTTTAACATAACTTCCTTTCACATATAATATTGATATATTCTTCATTATTAAACCTTTAATACCATCATTCATGCATGTTTATCAATCATCATTTCTTACATATGCATACTTATGCATCATAACTTACACTTACTTTCTCGTTATGACTTAGTATCTTTCAACTTTATATCTATTAGTCATCTTTTCTAATATCCCTTAGTCATATTTTCTAACTCATATCATATCATAATTAGTCATTATTATGTTATTTAAATCATCACCATTTCATTAAATTTAGCCTCTTCATGCTCATCACTTAGGGGAAGGAGTCCTCATTTATGAGAGACCATTAAAAACCAAGTTTCAGGCTTCACAATTGCAATAACGACTCTATGATGGTGGTCACAATTTTAAGGATAGTTTGTAGCACTAGGAGATTTTGTTGTCTTATGTTACTTTAATTTATTCAAAAACAAATATAAATGGTTAATATTATTTGTGAGTTTTTTTTTATAATGTAAATGAGAGTTAATGAAGGTTAAAAATTTATATCCATTAGTGTTTAAATTTTCATTTTTCATAACCTTTAGGGAAATTGAATAATGAAATAAAAAGATTTTAATTAGTTTAACCTATTAACCTTTTTATTTTTAAATTTCAAACATGAAGAAATTAATTAACATTCCATACTTTTTCGTTATTCTTATTACTTTTCATTTCCATTCTAAAAACTTCTCATGCAATATGTAAGGTTGATTTGCCTATCAAGAACATGTCTGATGATAATGATTAGTTAAAGTTGGACTTGTAAGGAGTCTTCTACCACATGCCAACTATCTGGAGTTGAACTGACAAAGAGATTCTCTAGCAAACTTTTTCCCTAACTTGAAGAAGTGTAGCACTTTGCACCTCTATAGTTTTTAGGCTTAGAAGGAACCTTTGCATTTTTTAGATCTTTTAAGAAAACCTACTTAGGAGCACTAAGCACCAATTAGATAGAAGAAGGATGCTTCTTACTACATTGGAATCTATCTTCTCTCATTCCCATCTTAGAATAGCTTATGTGACAAGTGACAACTCAATTAAGAACAAAAAGAAACTTATGCTACAACGTTAATAAGATTCTTTAACGCTTCTTAGCTGTCTATTAATATTCTTGTTTATGGTATATTTTGTGTTTATATCCAAACTGAATTAAATGCATAATTAGAAGATTGTTTTTAAGGACTCTTGTAGTGAATAGAATGCTACTGTGATGTCTATTTTAGCTTTTATCATGTCTAACTAAAAGTCTTTATTACTGCTTCTCTAAGCCGATTTTGAACTTCTCGAAAAAAAGGCTTTCGTTTAAAGTGTTAATGATCAAATTCCTATTAAGTTGTCTACCTACTCAACTACCTAATTTTAGCTCGCATTGTGATGTGCTAAGGCTATGACTTTGGCTTACGCATTCTTGACTTGAAAAAATTTAGATGAATTACCTCTATCTAGGAATATAAGATTTTCAGTCTGAGAATAAGAGCCATTCATGGTCACATGAAAGCAGCAATAGAGAATCCTCTTAGGTCATGTTTGATTACATTTAGAATGAGAAATAAAATCCTATTTCTAAAATGGATGTTTTTATGATTCCTATGTTTTAGTTATATATTTCTATGGAATAGAAATAAAATCCTATTTTAAAGTTTGGTGTGTTTCAATACATAAGGAATATAATTCAAATATTAATAAGATTGTCATAATTACCCTTATATTTGTTTTATCAAATTAATTACCCTTATATTTTTTATCAAATTAATTACCCTTATATTCAATATTGCCATGATTGCCCTATGTTGAATAATTTTGTATTCTTCAAGAGAAAATTTATATTTTATAAACATTATAATATTTTAAATAAAATCTATTAAACTAAAATTTATTTATTTAAATTATTTTAAAATTTAAATTTCAAATATATCATAAAAATTAAAATAATTATTCAAATTCTTAATTCTAATGATAATTTCTTAATTTTATTTTATTAATATTTTAAATAATTTTAATTATTGAGAAAGTGAAATATATGACTAATTACCTTTTATTAAAATACTCAAAACATCAATATCTTAATTCTTTTTCACACGAGACAAAAGCAAAATAGAAAACAATAATTAATACATTCTTCAAATGAAACAGAACACAGTCTTGTAGCAATCGTTAAAACAATTCTGGCAATAGCAACTCCTGAGAGGAGAGAATGTCAAGATTTATGTTGTACCAAACAAACGTATTCTTCTTTATCTTCCTCTAGATTAAGCAACAACTATAGAAATGACGATAACAGTAACAACGATTATGAAGACGGCGATAGTGACAATAGCGGTAAAGTGGCAGCGACGACTATAGATAAAGAAGGAGTTGTAATAATGGATGGGGATGAAATGAAGTATTGTGATTAGGATTGTAGTTTTTAATTTTAAGAAGCAGTATTTTAGATTATATAATATATTTTATTAAAAACACATAGAATTAGACTCTGAATACTAATAAAATTTAAATAATTAGAATCCTACAATATTAAAGCTATTAGATTCTTATTTCCTAAACGTTTGATCTAAAATAAATTGTCAAATTTAAAAATGGAATAAAAATCTTAATTTTATTCTAATCCCAGCGAACCAAACATTACCCTACTGCTAGACTAAAGGCAAAAATCATAGCAACACGTGCAAATGTTTTCTCCCTCACTCTTGAACATATTTCAAATTAAGTTAATCCATGAAAAAATTTAACACTTGTCTTACACTTCCCCTCTCTCTTATATTATTTTTATGGGGCCAAGCTTATTAAATCATTTTGTAATTATATAAAACTTGACACTTGACATATATTAATGATTTTTACAAAAGTTTATCTAAAAAATTATGATAATATGAACATATTTAATTTTTAAAATAAAAAAATTATTTTTCACAAGTGAACATATTTTTTAAATAAAATATAGAAAATACTTTTTTTAAAAAAATAAAAATAGAAAATGAAAAACTATTTTTGCAATAAGTCAATCGGGTCTTGCGGCCGCCCTTTTGTTTTGTTTGTTTTTTGTTCTAAAACAGCTAACGAAAGATGCAAAACCCTCATAGGGTATTGTATTATCAGATGCCGAAGCCGAGTAGCCATTTTCTGCACGAAGCGTGTTTAGTGATACTCTCAGTGGTTTTATTCATTCCTGTTCAAGAGCATAGAAAGCCAATTTAGTTGTAATAAACTTCCAAAAGGTACACTTTCTCATCAGTTCTTCCTCTGTTTTGTGTTGTTGTAATGGTATTACCTAGAATCCGTATAACGGTATCTCAGATGATAACCCAAATCAACCGTTTTCATGTTTTTTCTCCTGTTTCCGTTGAAAAATCATATCCCACTCAAAACCCATTTTCCATTTCGCGCAAAATTCGATGCTTTTGCAGTGGTAGACTAACCCTTAATCCTGAAGTTTCTCATTCTAAATCAACTCAGTCACACAGTTCTCCTTTTGGTGGCCGTGTCTCTCGTTCTGCTAGAACAGAAGCTCAAGATGTGCTTTTTGAGTACTTGCACTACACTAGGAACTTAAGCTTCACGGATGCTGAACATATTAGCAAGAATTCACATCATTTCCTTCAAAATTTGCTCTCCAAGATCGATAATGACAAAGATATTGTGCGGTCATTGAAGAAATTCCTCAGGTATAATCCAATCAACGAATTTGAGGCTTTCTTTGAGAGTATAGGTTTGTGCCAATTTGAGCTCTATTCACATCTTCCGCAGCACTTGATTTTTTTGAGTGATGATCATGTCTTGCTTGAGACTTTTCATGTTTTATGCAATTATGGAATTCCTCGTAGTAACATTGGCAAGATCTACAGGGACGCCAGAGAGGTTTTCAGTTATGAATATGGGTTGTTGGCTTCAAAACTTCAGCACTATGAAAACTTGGGTCTAAGTAAAACCACAATTATTAAACTCATTAGTTGTTGCCCATCTCTGTTGATTGATGTTGTTTACAATGATTTTGTTGTTGTCCTTGATAAAATTAAAGGACTAGGAATAGAGAGCGATACAATTGGGGGATACTTATCTTACAATAACTCTTATAGCTGGAGCAGAATACTTGGCACAATTGATTTTCTTGATAAAGTGGGTTATAGTGAGGAGCAGTTGAGCAGTTTGTTTAAAGCAAACCCTTTATTAGTACTTGAAGGTTCTGGGAAGAAGGTTTATGTCCTGTTTGGTCGGTTGCTCAAACTGGGTCTAAATGTGAATGAGGTTCGTTCGTTGTTTATACAAAACCCCCAAATCTTATTACCTAAGTGTGAAAAGAATCTTTCGCGGGCATTAGATATTTTGCTGAGCATTGGATTGAGAGTAGAAGAAATTGCAAAAGTTGTATCTGGGCATATGGAAAAGTTGTGTTCATGTTCTTTGAAAGGACCTAAAACTCTTTGTAAAGAATCAAAAATTAATAAAGACAATTTATGCCAAATCATAAGGGATGATCCAATGCAGTTTTTCAGCTTAGCTTCCAAGTCAAAAGCAAAAAGAAGTGAACAGATAGTTTCTCAGGATCCAAGTAAAAATCTGGAGAAAACAGCTTTCTTATTGAGATTGGGGTATGTTGAAAACTCAGATGAGATGATGAGAGCTTTAAAAATGTTCCGTGGTAGAGGGGATCAATTACAAGAGAGATTTGATTGCCTGGTAAAAGCTGGTTTGGACTGCAATTCTGTTGCAAGCTTGATTAAACAAGCTCCAATGGTGCTTAATCAAACCAAAGATGTAATTGAAAAGAAGATTGATTGCTTGACAAAATGTTTAGGCTACCCTCTTATGTCCGTGGTGGCATTTCCTGCATTCTTATGCTATGATATGAAAAGGATTAGTCATAGATTTAGAATGTATGCATGGCTGAGGGACAGAGGTGCAGCGAAGCCAATGTTGTCCTTGAGCACTATCCTTGCATGCTCAGATGCACGATTTGTAAAATATTTTGTGGATGCCCATCCTGATGCGCAGGTTATGTGGGAAAGTTTAAGGAACGCAACATCTTTGAGCTAAAGCGTAATTTTGGCAGTGATTTGTGCAAAAATTCTTTTTGTTATTGTCTGTCAAACTGATGCTATTGCTGTACAACATATTTTATTAATTCAATGAAATATTGCTTTAATTGCAAGTTGCGGATTGGGGTACTCGTGTGTGTCTGTCTATACATTGATGCGTGTAACTACATATGTGTCACGTATACGTGTTTATGACAATGTATGCGCATGTGAATTTCTGCGGAGTGCAGGCTCTGGGTTTGCCTACTAATTAAAGTAAGATTTATTTTAAAATCTGTTTTTATGGGGTCACTTGTATAATTTTTAGTGATGCATTTTGTTGTTATAGATATTTTTCTCAAATTTTTATACTTGTTAGCATTTGTCTCTACAAGTCCACTTAGGCAGGTGGCAGAGTTTTTGGGAGGAGGTCTGCTAATCGACTCCCCGGAATCCCCCCTCTCCAAAACAAAAGCGTTACTCCTTTTTATTTTCAATTGCTCGGTGAATGCAATGCTCTTAACTTTATTTTAAATAGCAATTGATGCCATAAATTTTAATGGTCAAATTGGATTTCCTTATGCAACTGGTCTCCAGACGTACATTATGATTAATTGCCATCAGGTTAAATGAGGAAAACATTTTACTTCATGCA
The DNA here is from genome assembly GCA_949677035.1 of Omphalea diandra. Lineage (NCBI taxonomy): Eukaryota > Viridiplantae > Streptophyta > Magnoliopsida > Malpighiales > Euphorbiaceae > Omphalea > Omphalea diandra. The sequence continues at coordinate 31,714 of CATIWR010546918.1, forward strand.
ATGAATGAAGTTTAGATTGTATTGATTTAGTAATTAGAAATGGAAATTTAATGTTTAGGAATTCTATTTGATTTTGACTTGTTTCTTTCATGATCATTCTACCAAAGTGCAAGTGTGAAAGAAGTTTTTGAAGTGAATGATTAGAGGTAACAAATTTGGTTATTGCCTTAGATGACATTTTATATTTTTTGCCAAATTTTAGAACTTTGTTCTGAAATGGTGATCTCCACATAATTATAATTATTTGTTGGACTATAAATCATTTGCCACATAAATGATCACATAAAGCTCTTCTTTAAAATTCAAAATAAAAAAGCCACTAAGTTTTACTATGGCAATAAAGAGTCTATTAGAGCCTTGACATCGTCATAAGTGGTATACCTTCTTCCCATATGGATGTGTGAAAGACTCAACACTAAATGTATCCTAAATACTACCTTTACGATGTCTCTTCTTATTACTCCCAATACATGATTCTCTCTATCCTTTAGCATCATTACTTTGCAAATCCTTTCAAGTGGGCAGTGCAGTGTCTTTTGATGTAGCAATGACCACTTTCCCTTGTTCGACAAACTCGTTTAAGAAATTGGCTTTGACAAAGTGTGTTTCACATACCTCAAAAGGCCTTTTGGCAGTAAGGATGTAAATGTCTCTTCTTTTCCAATAACCTTTTATACATTGGTGCAAAATAGATGAGATAAATTTATGCTCATGGAGCCATTTTCTTCCCAAATGAAGTTAGGACAATGCTAGAGCATCAAGGATGTGAAATGTCGTGAGTTCCCTAATAACACCTACTCTTATCAATATTCACTTAACCTAAAGTCTCTAAGGATGATGGGTCAAATATCAAGACTGTTATGGATTGGTGAACAACGTTTTTTTTCTTTTCTACCACTAGATTTGTAAGTGGGAAATGACATAATTTCATACAGTAGCCATTACCAATAAAGGTTAGTTTAGTGGGATACCCATTCGCTGACTTTCCACACACAAGGGACAATTGCAATTCCAATTATTGCCACAGATATCTGCCTTGATGAATATGATTGCATGTTCACGAGCTTTTCCTATATTCCCTAGTATTTGGTTTACCATGGCACATTCCTTCCCTTGGAATTGCCCATTATGGTGATGGCAGTAGCTTCCATTACTTCTTCATAAAAACCCAACCAATCCATAAAGTTCCTAACAATGACTCTTTATGTGGGATTCGATAATGTTCTTAATAATCTTCTCCTTCACCTTTTCATGTGCCTTCCTTTCAATAATAAGGTCATTCATGGCATATAATGTTGAGGCTTGATAGTTTGTATCTTCAGTCAAGATATGAATAATCATATTAGCTTCAGCATGATTAGAACCATGCTGAGGTAGAGGATTAGTTTGTCCATTACTGACACTCCTTCTTTGGCTCTCTTAAAGAACAATATATTTAGTGTGTAACAATCCTTGGTAATATGGTCGATCGCCCTACGAAATTGACAATACTTTGGTTTAACTCTTTCTTGATCAACTAGCAACTTATCTCTTGAGGAAAGGTTAACATTTCCATCCTTAATCCATTAATCTAGAATGACATGCACTTTGTTTATTGCATAGGGGAATCGCAACACATCATCATTCAATATGTCACAAGCTTTTTTAAATGGGGTATCGAGCTTAGCTTTGCCTTATTCTTCTTGTTGCACCAAATTTACTATGAGCTCCGTCTTTTGGAAATGCCCTTCTTCAAAACTTTTTTCCATCACTGTATTGCATGTTATCCTTGCGTCCTCCACTAAAGATGCAAAGGTGGTGTCCTTTCAGATTTTCTAAGTGTATTTGATATTTACTAAACATGCCTTAGATGCAGGTCTTTACAACCTCTTTCTCATCATAACCATTTTGAATATCCAAGTATGCTCGCAAAAGTACTCAATAAACTTCATGAGTCCTTTTTTAAGCTTTTGGTAAACTCTACTTAAGTTGACCATTATGACTTGTTATTGGGTGGAAAAGAACTTTTCTGAGAATAGCTTGCACATCGTGTTCTATGACTCTATCGAACCTTGCGCCAAGTTGACATACTAAGTGTATGATTTATCTGTGATGGACTTTGAAAATTCTTAAAGCTTTAAGTCATCGTCAAGGCTATATACTCTTAAAGTCTCTATGAACTTCATTATGTGCTCCTTAACATTGCCTTTAGTTCCATTGAAGAGGGCGTACTTTGAGCTTGTATAGTCTTTAGGGAATGCTTTAGCCACCATATGATAGGGTTATGGATACTATTTTAAAAATTACCTACCTCCTTTCACCATTACCAAGACATGTTTTTAGGGAAAAATATCAAGGAGCATTCACCATATCTTAGGCAATTTCGTCTCTAGAATTCACTAAATATCTACCTTACCCACTTGCTCTACTTATCCTTATAACTCCTCATCATACCACCTTACCACCCTACTCCAAGTATTATCATCCTTGAGCACTGTGTCATCGAGCATGAAGTGGCACTATACTCTTTCCAACCCAAACCATTTATCACTAAACACCATACCATGTCTCTCCAATCCAAATCATATATCACCTAAATCACACGTTATTGAACACTCGCATCTACTTTACCACCTTACATCTACAATTTGGTAACTTCATCGGAAGGGTAACGAGCACTCTAATACCTATCACTAGGAAAAAAAGTCAAGCTACTACCACTTCACGTGCTCAGGATTCCCATATGGATGAATTTCGAGACAACACTTAATCCCACTCACTAGATCTGCCACCCATTATAGAAGCCTTGCTCCGAGCCTTTAGAGGTAGCCAAGAGAAATCATAAGCTTTAAAAGATAAGATTTTATAACTCTTGTAAAAATAAATGCACATCTTATAAGAAATTGTCGTCCTTCCTCTCGTGTTTAGGCTACCCAACTATGTTGCCTTCAACAGATTCACCTGGGTTGTTTGAACCTAATAAAATTGCCCCTAATCAATAAACTCGCAAGGTGACTCGCAACCAAGAAATTGAGAAAGAAACTTTTTTAAGGGAACATCAAGACCTCGGTTGTCAACCTCAAAAAGAAAATGAAGAGGTTTATATGATCCATTTGTTATCACCTCAAATAAAGAAGTGCATCACTCTGGTTTCACTTTGAAGACCACTTATATCCCATATGTTGCTTTAGAGGAGGTACAAAATTATTTGAAGGGGATAAAAGAGTAAGCCTCATATCTTATGGATCACCTCAAGTTTTCATACCCCTCATCATGTGGTAGCTAAACCATTTCCCAAAGACTACACAAGCCCACAGTTTGTCCTCTTCAATAAAGCTAAAGGTAGTGCTAAGGAGCACATTACGAAATTCATAGAGGCTTTAGGGTATATAGCCTTAACAATGACTTAAAGTTTCAAGAATTTTTAAAGTCCTTCATAAATAAGGCATACATTTGTTATGTAAATTTAGTGCCAGGTGTGGTGGAGTCATAAAGCATGATGTGCAAATTCTTCTCAAAAAATTCTTTTCCACCCAAGAGCAAGTCACAATAGCCGACTTAAACAAAGTTTGCCAAAAGCCTAAAGAAGCGATTTTACGAGCAGACTTTGGATATTCAAAACGATTTTGATGACAAAGAGGTTTTGCAGACTTGTATCTAAGACATGTTTAGTGAATATCGAATACACTTAGAAAATCTGAAGGACACCACCTTTACATCTTTAGTATAAGACACTAGGAGAACGAGTAATATGGTGATGGAAAGAAGGTTTAAAGGGGACATTTCCAAAAGAGGAAAGTCGTAGTAAATTTGATGTAGTAGGAAGAGGAAGGCAGTGGGGTAAGAAAGTTAAACCAGATATTCCATTTAAAAGAGCTCATGACTAAAAAGGTGTTGCCCGCCCTCCCTCACTAAGAAAAAACACATGTTTTCCCTCGGGAGGAAGGTAGTGTTTGTCCTCCCTCATGAGGAGAACAATGCTCACCCTTCCTCTCGAAGAGGGAGCGCATCTGCTCACCCTCCCTTATAATGAGGGTACGTGCCCTCCCTGCATCGTGAGGAGGGTAACATCTGCCTTTTATAGCGAGGAGGGTGCGTTGGCTTCCCTTGCACAAAGGGAATGCTCACCTTTTCTCTTGATGAGGGGTGCCCCTCTACTCGCCCTCTTTCTCAAGGAGGGCGTACCTCCGCTAACCATCCCTTATGAGTACGACACACCTTTGCCCTTCCTACCTAGCGAGGAGGGTCGTGTCTGCCCTTCCTCATAAGGACAACACCCTTCTACCTATTCTTCATCACAAGGATGGTGATGCCCACCCTCCCTATCGAGGAGGGCTCGCCTCTGCACGTAGTCCCTCACAAGGAGGGTAACACCCATTCTCCCTTGTAAGGAGGGCATGCCTCTGCTCGCCCTCCCTCGTGAGGAAGGCAAGCCTCTGCTCACCCTCCCTGGCGAAGAGCAAGGATAATGTTCTCGTCCCCTCTCTCTTCACGAGGAAGGCATGCAACTTTTGTCTGCCCTCGCGAAAGGGATGGACACTGTTCGCTTGGAAAAAAAATTCTAAAGAGTTGACAACTAAGATTAAAACATGTTTATAACAAAATCCTCATTTTCTCGTGTTTAAGAAATTTCATTTCTTCAACGTTTTAAAATAATAATAATAGTAATAATAAAATAAGGATAATAATAATAATAAATAAAATAATAATAATTTTATTATTTATTTATTATTATTATAATTATTATTTATAAAAAATTAATTAATTGAATCAATTAAATTAAAAATAATAATAATGATAAGATGACATGTTTTACTTTAAATCACTAGACATCATTGCGGGACAAAATGTAGATGATAGAAAATGGGTCATAATAAATTAAGTCTATTTATGTAGGCCTTGGGCTAGTGAGAAGGATTCAAAGCCTTCATTCATGGGCTTATGCTAGGGGGGGGGGGGGGGGGGGGGGGGGGGTTTATAAATAATTAATTTTAATTTAATTTTGACGAGT
>CATIWR010546944.1:0-59340 GCA_949677035.1 Omphalea diandra
CAAAAAAAAAAAAAAAAAAAAAAAAAAAAAAAAAAAAACTATGTCATTAACTTTACCTCAACTTTCAAGTACTTAAAACACTTAAGAGTTTGTATATTTGGTTCTTTACCTTTTGCATACTCAATCCAGATTGTCAAAATAAAAAAAAAAAAGGAAATTATTGGACTAAGTTGGTCAAACCTAAGTCAAACTCTGTTTTGATCTTGATAATATCGATTGAAAGATTATAATCCAATTTTAAGTGTTGTTCTTATAAAAATCAAGTTAAGAACCAATTGGAAGTTGAATAGAAGTGATTAGAGGTAAAAAGCTCAAAATATGGAAATTGTCTCTTAAGGCATGACCATGACATAGAGGTTGCCATTGCTACTCAAAGAAAATTAAGGAACAAATTTTCCAAAAAGATTCACAGTAAGTGTCGTGGTAGAGATTGTGATCGCTACCTTCAAACTTGGTTGGGGGGATTCTAAATAATCAATCAAACATAACCACGTATAAAAAAGATCGTTAGAGTTCAAAAGTCACGACGTCGACTTTTGTGTAGCAATCACAACTTAAACAAAACTAGGAACTCCAAAACCTATAACGATTCATGGTTAAGATAGCGGCCAACCTTTGTAGAATCACAATCGTTATTTTCAATATGCTATATAGGGATCTAACGATTATTTTTTTAAAGAACTAATGCTAGAGTTCCATATGTAACTAGTTGTTAGACACATTTGAAGATCTCGACCTTGATTACGCATAATTCATAGTGAAAAGCATATTGCAATCATGACTTTTTGTCTCAATCATGACTTCAATCTCATAAGCATTAAATGTAGGATTTTGTCACCAACTTTAGAGATTTAGGAATAGTTTATTTGTAATGATTATTTGGTGGTTGGAACCTATAAATGATCCACTAAATAGCTTTAAATGCAAGAGAATAACATTTTATTGTAGCCAAACTCTTGCAAATTGAATTCTTAATTCTCTACTCATAATTGCTTTACACTTGAGATGTAAAGGTTAGGTGTGAGCCATTAAACACCATTGGGTTTGGGTTTTAGAGTGATCCTTAGTATGAAAAAACTGTTATTTAAGTTGAGTGTGAGCCTTGGAAAAACACTTGTAAAGGTTATGTGTTAACTTTGTAGAACACATTGTGTAATTTAGGTATGTGTTAACTTTGTAGAACACATTGTGTAAGTTAGGTGTGAGCTTGTAAAACACCATTGAGTGATAACGAAATACCTAATTGGAGAATTGATGAATGGATGTAGAGCTTGTTAATACCTAAACCACTATAAATTCCTTAGGTCTATTCTTCATCCACTCTTTCTTTAACTTTCCATTATTTATCAACCCTCCAAAATTTTAAAATTTTCATCACTTTAACCTCCTTATTGGTTTCCAAATGCCAATAGAGATATTACCTACTCTTTGGTACCTATCATAAGACTAGACAAAAGTAAAAGAATCATTAAATAATGAGGGCTAAAAGAATCCACTATACAATACCTTAGCTACTTTTGGATGGACCAAAGTGTATGTCATGTTCTCGTGCATGGTAATGGAGTAATATATCTCTCATCTCTTCCTCTAGCACACATTTCTTTATAATTCCATTGACACATTCCTTAATTAAATATGGCTCTTCCTAAAAATAGAATTTAAAATCATGTAAAAACTTTTTCTTTTGATAAGGGTTAAGATCATAAGGAATTATGCCACTTACTATGTAATTAACAAAATCAACACACCAAGGGGTTTGGAAAGCTTTAAGAAGGAAGAGTTACTTATCCAAGAAAGTTTCATTGATAGGAATGCTTACCTCATCTCATTGAATGTGCTTTAATCATGATAAATGGTAGACCACTAGATTTTCATATCCTTTCTTATCTGTAATCTCTAAGTCAAACTCTTGAAGTAAAAGTACCCACCTTATAAGCCTTTGTTTAGCATCCTTTTTGGCAAACAAATATCGAATGGTTGTAGGATTAATATACACAACCACGTTAGAACCAAGCGAATATGATTTAAATTTATCAAAAGTAAAAACAATAGCTAAGAGTTCTTTTTTTGTGGTAGCATAATTGATTTGAGCCTTATTGATAGTTTGACTTGCATAGTAAATGACATGAAGCTTTTTGTCCTTTTTTTACCGTAAAATTACCCTGTCACAACTTTAGTAGGGATAAATTCATTATTTTCATTAGTTATGACCGTCATCCCCCTTTTCCTTAGGAACTACTTGAACTAGACTGACCCATGGACTATCCGAGATGGATAGATGATTCCCACATCTAATTAATTTTACCACATATTTCCTAACTACCTCTTTCATATTAGGTTTAAGCCTTCATTGATGTTCAATGGTGGTCTTGTGATTGTCCTCTATTAAGATTTTATACTGTAAAGTGTAGGACTAATCCCTCCTAATATCTGCTATGGTCCAACTTAAGGCTCTAATCCTATTTCTCAACACCTCTAACAAATTCTCCTTTTGTGCTAGTGTGAGTTCATTGAAAATGATAATCAAAAGTATGTTATCTTTTTCTAACAATGCATACCTAAGATGGGAGGGTAAGGGTTTAAGCTCAAGTTAGAGAGGTTTGAGAATGAAGGGTATGGTTATCTCAAGGTATTTTTCATATCCAATAGTTCAACAAGAGAAAAAGAAGGAGTGTCACATACCTCAAAAGTGGGAGTACTTACCTCTATAGTGTTTTCCTCTTCCTCATTCTCTACTTTTACCATAGGCACCTTGTCAAAATCAAGAGTCTTTTATTTTTCTTGAAAGACTTCTTTGGTACATTCTTCAATGATGTCGATCTTTAGGCACCTTTCGTCCTTCATAGGCCACTTGATGGCATTGTACATGTTAAACACTACTTCTTCATCTCCCACTCGTAAGGTGAGTATTCTCTCTTTAACATCAACTAAAACACCACCAGTTGTAAGGAGTGGTCATCCCAAAAGCAATGGAATCTCTTTATCCACCTACATATCAAACTCTATAAGGTCCACCAAAATTATGAATTTTTCCACCTTGATGAGCACATCTTCCACTATCCCTTTTAGATATATGATTGAATGGCCTGTTAGTTGGAGAGACATCTTGTGGTTTCATCTCAGCAATGCCTACTTTTCAAAAAAAGACAAAGGCATTAGATTGAGACTAAAGCCTAGATCACAAAGAGCTTTTCAAATGAAATATGACTAATTTCACAAGGTATAATAAAATCTTCGAATCACCTCTTTTTAAAGGTAACTTGTTAAGAAGGATGACTGCACATTCTTTGGTCAAGGTAACTCTCTCACATTCCTCCAATTCACATTCCTCCAATTTGTTCTTTTTTGAAAGCACATTCTTCATGATCCTTAAATGGTATATTGATTTAGATCTTTTCTAGTATATCCAAAAATTTTGCAAATTATTCGTCCTCCGAGTTTTACTTAAGTCTTGAATGAAAAGTAATGGGAGGTACATATGACTTTACCTTCTCCTTCGGCTTTTGCTTCTTGATTGACTCTTCTTCTTTATCTACTTTGCCTTCCTTTTTTTGCTTCATCCTCTACTCTAGGTTGAAGTTCCTTACCACTCCTAAAGATAATGCCTTTCACTTAGTCTTTTAGGTTGGCTTTGAAATTGCTAAGTAGAGTAACTTGGATTTAAAGCTAACAACATTTGTTATTTGTCCCATTTGGATCTTAAGGTTATGGATGGAAGATGAGTGATTTTTAGTGACTAGGTCTATTTTGGCATCAAGCTTTCTAATCATCTCATCTTGATGATCAAGTTTAGCATCGATTTTAAATATGAATTTTTCATGAGTTTTTATAAGCTTGAATTCTTTTCTTAAGGTTGGTAGTTTGGTGGTGGGGTTGAAAACTAGGTAGTGGTCTTTTTGTTTTAGGGTTTAGGTATTATCTATTATCCCTTAGTGTCGTAGAAGGGGGATTGAATAGGGCAATGACAAGTAATAAAAATTCAAACTAAGTGTGGAACTAGATGAAGAATAAATACATAAGATTTATAGAGATTTGGCACAACTTGCCCACGTCCTATTCTCATGTATTACCATTATAACCTTCACTGTATTGATAGCTTAAGGTGCTATCAACAAGCTTCACACAAGTAAGTTTTAGGGCACTGACCAAGCCTTTACAAGTGATAGATTCTTAGGCTCTATCAACCTCTTACTCGTAGTTCACAAGTATTATTTAACCTTAACCCAAAGTAGTTTATAGGTATTACTCTAAACCATTCATAAGATCTAGTTTTCAAGATTTCCCAATCTAAGGTTTCATCGAACTAAATACAACACTTTAAGAATGAGGAAAAACTTTCTCACTCAAGTAATAAAGACACTTTAAGTATTCTCATAAGGTATGCTTGATGAGGTTGAGAAGGTGAAGAGAATTTTTAAAAAGCTTATTCTTTAAAGAATAAAGAACTAGCTGTTAGAAAAAAAAAATGTCATTTCACATTACAACTGTAGACTATCAATGCCAGTTGAGCAATCTCCATGCTCATTGCTAAGGTATTAACCAATATTGATTTCATGCAAATGGTTGGTTATCAAACAAAATATACCTTCAACAGTCATTGGCTAGATTAAAATGCCCGTTGGAACTAGTTGTTAGAGAGAAATTGACTCAAGGTTCCTTAGAGAAATTGACTCAAGGTTCCTTCTTTGACTTTTACATTTATTTTATCCACATTTGCTTAGTGGCCATTGAGTAAAAACTATGATCGTTACTTTTAAGCCTTAATGCTCATTGGAAGAAGATTAATGCCTGTTGTTGATTCCTAGAAAGTATGAGCTTAATGCTCTATCTTACAAGACCTACATAAATCATTCAATGAATGTTGAAAAGTTTACAGTGCCCGTTGGCAGCGCCTTCAACACTTGTTGAGATATGAATGTCCCTCGTTAAGGGGTGAAGTGCTCATAGCTTAAATTAGAGCACTTTTCTAACACCTGTTGGTTAACTTCCAATGCTTGTTGAATATGTCCAATGCCTATTAAGATATTAAGTATGCCTCGTTAGGGGGTCCAGAGCCTTTGGCATAATCTAGAGAGCTTTTTCAGCATATGTTGTGAAGGACCAATGCCTATTTTGAGTTCTAAGAATTTTTGTTGAATCTAAGAGTCTTTGTCCAACACTTATTGCAAAAGTGCAATGCTTGTTATGAGGGCAAAATCAACTCTCATTGCTAGGTTTAATATGCATATCTATGTCTAAACAGTTATCCAATGCCTATTGGGAATATGGGCAACGCCTGTTGAGAGTCCAGAAAGCTATGCTCAAGCTAGAGTGTTTCTCCAACACCTATTTTGATATCTCAATACTCATTGACAAGTCCATAACGCTTATTAGAGGTAGACAACACCGTTGGTTTGTTGAGTTAAATTTACCTTGATCTTCTCTCTCTAATACTTTGAGTTTTGAAACATAATTCCTTCTCCAATCATCATAGTCCAAAGAGTTACGGTACCTATAAGTTCAAACATAAAAATAACTTGGATAAAAGTTAGCTCTTTAACTTATTTGGAATAATCAAAACAAGACTTTGAACCTTGAGGTTCAATATTCTCCCACTTTTTGATGATGATGAACAATCTTTAAAAAACAATAAGAATATATATATTAAGTGAACAAATCTTAACTTGTCGTTAATCTATTAAGGTTATGCATTGGGTTATCATGTTTCCCTTTAATCTCACTCTTAAGTGTTTGTTATTTGATCATCCTTACATGATTTATCATCCATGATTCATTATTTTCGCCATTAAGATATGCTCATAATATATGCACCATTTTATTTCTTATTTCTCCCCCTTTGTCATTATAAAAAAAGAAGCAAACAATAAGTAAAATAGCATAAATGAACCATATATTCTTTGCAAGGGAACATAGACAATAGTTTACTTTACATTGCAAAAGATATGTTGTCCAACATTAGCTATTTTTGAAAACAAAGAAACAAAAGGAAATGTAATAAAAATAATTATGTAGATGACTCATAAAGGGAAGTGATTTTGGAAGGAAAGGAATGGGTTTGATCTTTAGGTCTTAAGGGTGATTTTGTCTTTTTAAGTTGTTCTTGTTCTTAGTCTCTACTAATAATGTAGGTTCCTTAGACTCTTGTGAAGGATCTTATTGCTTGGAAGAAGTGTCTTTATGCTTAGGTGGAACCATTTGCTGCTCTTAATCACTTGGACTTTCAAATTATAGATTCAACCCTTCCACAATCCAATCAAATGTCCGGTTCACATCCTTCAACTCACTTTGAGCTGGTTCACTTTCTAGTGAAAGAAAGTGGAAGAGTCCTTAATTCTCTTAATAATAGCAGTGAGTGGTTCCAACTACTTAAGGACTCTTTGCTCAAAGAGAGAGAGAGATGGAGCAAGTGTACCAGTTCCTAGTCCTTTTATTATTGCAACCCCTACCCTAATAACTTCTTCAATATTCTCATTGTCCTCTTCTTCTTGAGGGGACTTCTCCTTCCTCATGCACTTTCTTGATCAACCCTATGTCTAACCTCTTCAGAACCCCCATGCTTAATAGCATTTTCTCTCCAATAGGCTCATTATCGTGTAGCTTATAGAGCACCCATTTATAATCCTTAAGCTCTACCTCAGTAGAGGGAATGGCTTTCACAAACTTTGCAATCTTTATGATGCAGTGAGCCATCATAAAGTCATTTGGCCTAATCTTGTATTTCTTCCCATATAGCCTAAATTTGATTGTGCTAGCTTCAACATAGACATCATAATCATTAACTAGGACTTCTAGGGTTACGAGAAATTTCGTAGTTAGCTCTAAGTAAGAGGTCTATCTGATGTGGCAGAATAGTTCCCATTTTATTCTTATCTTCAAATCTTCAACTTGCTTTACTAAATTGTATCTCTATAAGTTGTTCCACTCCAGGAATTTTCCACACCTAATTGTCCCTTTAGTAGTTTTTAAGCCAATTGTTTTTATTTTTCATCTTTGACATGACATTATAGAGATAGAGGATCAATCGTAGGCTATGAACTTGGTTTAGGAGTATGCTCTATTGTAGTGGCCTTCCCTTTGCCTTTAAATTCGTGGACTATTTTTGCTTTGTTCTTCTACTATGATTCTAAGTTCGAAAGTTTTGCACTTCAGCTCTTTTGTTGAGCAATCATAAAGGCAAGATTGTCTTTTATTTCTGAGCTTGAACTGATGTAATAGGGTTAAGGGTTCTTCCTAATAAGTTGTTTATATCTCTTTATGGAATTAGGTCTAGGTGCCATGAGTGATTGATGTAAGGAAAATGCAAAAAATTGAAGTAAAAATTAAGAGATAGAGATAAAGAGAAAGTAAGGTGATAGCAAAAGTGAAAAGATTATATGGTTTAAGGGGTTTACATATAAGCTCAATGGGTTCCTTTTTTTTAAAAAAAAAATGATTATTGGGAATGTTCAACAGTTGTTACATGTTAGGAAATGGCTATTAGACATGACTATTAACTTGGTCGTCCAAGTGTTCTTCAGCCAACGATGGTGGTTGGTTCACAATGACCGCTAAAGTGGCAACAAAAGTTATTAGGCATATACAACAATCGTAGAGACCAACATAATCAAAATGAAAAAGTTACATGTGACATAATGGTCGTTGTGAGATACGCAATGATCGTTGGTCATGTTACTCAAACAAAAGCTTAGTTTAAAATAGATTTTTTAATGACAATCATTTTGAAAGCTTAGCTAATTAATGTTATTAATCAAATTCATGAAAGCATTATAAATTCAACTAATATTTAGATAGTTTAATTAACATCATTCACAATTAAAATCTTTAGTTATTGAATATAAAGAGTTCAATAGTGATCAAATATCATCACATGTAATAAAGATTATAAATTAACTGAGAAGAAGATGAACCTGGTTAAAGCTATTCCAAGGTATTTCCCATCAATCATACCAAGTTCTCATTTGGCGAATTGCATCATTTCCTCTCAAAGGATGCAATGACACAATCATTTTGAAAGCTTAGCTAATGAATGTTATTGATCAAATTCAAAGAAAAGATTATGAATTCAACTAATATTTAGACAGTTTACTTAACAACATTCACAATTAAAATCTTTAGTTATCGAATATAAAGAGTTTAATATTAATCAAATATCATCACATGTAATAAAGATTATAAATTAACTGAGAAGAAGATGAACTTGGTTAAAGCCATTCCAAGGTAATTCCATCAATCATACCAAGTTCTCCTTTGATGAATCGCATCCTTTCCTCTTAAAGAGGTTTAGTGAAAATATCTACCAAATGATGGTTAGTAACAAATTTCAACACAATGTTGCCATTATTAGCATGATCCCTAAGAAAGTGATGTCTAATGTCTATATGCTTGCTTCTAAAATGTTGAATGGGATTTTTAGACAAGTTTATAATGCTAGTGCTAATAGCAACTTGTTTTACAAAACATTATAATCAAGAAAGTTGTTGTTTCATCCATAAGATTCGGGCATAACATAGGCCAGCTGCTACATATTCAGCTTCAGCAGTTGAAAAAACAATCGAGTTTTGCTTTTTGCTACTCCAAAGTGCATTGACCAAGTAATTGAAATGTGCTTAAAGTGCTCTTTTTATCTCAGGTACACCCAGCAAAATCAGCATCATAAAATGCATTTAACTCAAATAAAAAACTCTTAGGATATCAAATTCCTAAGTTAGGGGTACCAAGAAGATACTTAAGTAAGTGTTTCATAACATGCAAATGAGACTCTTTAGGATTAGATTGATATCTAACGCTTAAGTAAACACTGAACATAATATTAGGTCTAGAGGCTGTAAGATAGAGTAGACTACCAATCGTACCTCTATATAGCTTTTGGTCCACATTCTTACCATGTTCATCCATCTTTAGTTTGATGTTGTCCTCATAGGAGTTTTACAAGGTTTGTTGTTGTCCATGCCAAATCTTTTGACTAGCTCCTTTGTATATTTGGCTTAGTTGATAAAGATTCCTTTTCTTTATTTGATTTATAATCTAAGGAAGAATTTGAGCTCTCCTATCATGCTCATTTCAAACTCACTCTTCAGTACTTTAGAACAATCTTTATATAAGCAAACATTAGTAACACCAAATATGATATAATCTATATATTTTTGCACTAATAATATGTCTTCTTTCTTTTTCTTAAAAAAAAAAAATTGTGTCTACCAAACCTTAGGAGAAACCTTTTTTAATAAGAAAGTTGCTCAATCTTTCATACCAAGCTCTTGGAGCTTACTTCAAGCTATATAAGGCTTTGGTTAGCTAAAACACATGATTAGAAAAGTAATGGCTTTCAAAACTAGGAGGTTATTCAACATAAACTTCTCATTAATGTACCCATTGAGAAAAACACTTTTGACATCCATTTGATATAACTTGAAATTCATGTGAGATGTAAATGCAAGTAGAATTCTAATGGCTTTAATTCTAGCTACAAGTGTAAAAGTCTCATAAAAATCAATCCCTTCTTCTTGAGCCTTATTCCTAACAATCTCTCCATGTTCGTCAAGTTTGTTACTATAGACCCATTCAGTTCCAATAACATAATGCTTATGAGGTTTAGGAACTAAGGTCCACTCCTAATTTCTTTCAAATTGATTGAGTACTTCTTACATAGCAAAAACCCACTGTTCATCTTTAATGGCCTCATTTATGAGCTTAGGCTTAATAAGTGATAGAAAATCAGGATTAGTACATGCATTTTTAAAAAATGATTTATTTGTTACCCAACTTGATGGATCACTAATAATAAGATATCTTGGATGATCTTTCTTGAAAGTCCAGTCATTTTCTAGTTGAGTTTTATTCTTCACTAATGGTTGGAAGAAGTGGATTTTTATTTCTTTCATTCTTCATGTTTTGTAGCTTATCCATATTCTGTCCTTTTTCTCTAATGTTTAGCTCACTCATAGGACCTACAAGATCATCAACCTCTTCTTCTATTCTTAAAGAAGTGGGGTCATATTCATCACATACAACATGTATAAACTCCTCTTTAACAAGTGTTCTCTTGTTGAAGACTGTATACCCTTTGCAAGTGGTAGAGTATCCAACGAAAATTCCTTCATCGAATTTGGAGTCAAACTTACCAAGGTTGGCTTCAATGTTTAGAATAAAACACTTGTAACCAAAAACTCTAAAATTTGCAATCTTAGGCTTTCTATTGTTCCACAGCTCACAGAGAGTTTTTTTTAACAAGAGTCTTGCTAAGACTCTATTTAAGACATAGCAAGAAGTGTTTACAGATTTAACCCATAAGTACTTAGGAATATTATACTCATTTAAATGGTTCTTGCCATTTTTTGAAGAGTTTTATTTTTCCTTTCCACTACCCCATTTTGTTGTGGAGTTCTACGAGTTGAGAAGTTATATGAGATACCATACTCATCACAAAAGCTATGAAACTTAGCATTCTCAAATTTTCCTTCATGGTGAACCTTAATAGAAGAGATTTTCAAATCCTTTTGGTTTTGAATTCTCTTAGCAAAGGTTTTAAAAGCATCAAAACAAGAATCCTTATGATGGAGGAACAATACCCAAGTATATCTAGAGTAATCATTTACTATGACAAATGCATAATACATGCCTCTTAAGCTAGCGATGCTAGTAGGGCCAAAAAGATCCATGTGAAGCAATTACAATGGTCTAGAAGAACTTATCTTGTTCCAGGCTTTGAATGAGGATTTCTTTTATTTACCTCTTTGACATGCTTCACACACTCCTTCCTTTGCGAACTTAATTTTAGGTAAACCTATAACCAAGTTTCTTCTTTTTAGCTTATTTAGGAGCTCAATGCTTGCATGCCCTAGCCTTCTATGCCATGTTTTAACTTCATCCACTATAAAGACTAAACAATTTACATTATGATTAGTAAGAGAATTTAAATCAATCACATAGATGTTATAAACTCTTTTACTAATGAACAAAATTTTACTGTCACTCATTTTGATACATAGCATGCTTGTGCTTCACACATGACTCTAAGGCGTTTTTCACATAACTAACTTATGTTTAGCAAATTATGTTTGAGTCCATCAATAAGTAGTACTTTATCAAGGATAAGTGAGTTATCATCCTTACCCACTTTACCTATGCCAAGAATTTTGCCTTTGCCATTATTTCCAAATGAAAAATTTCTAAGACCTTCATTATTTTACAATTGAGTGAAGAACTTCCTTTCTCTTATCATGTGTTTTAAACATCCACTATCAAGATACCACTTTTGCTCTTTAACTTAGGATTTCAAGCACATCTATAAAATAAGTAAGATTATGTCTTAGGTACCTAAACCTTCTTAGGTCCTAGGGGGTTAGTTATTGCCAATTGTTTATCATGCCTTTTAGATTGGCAATGATAGGCAATGTTGCCATATATACCACAATAGAAATAATCACCATCAAAGTGAGATGGTATCCTTCCTCTATGTGGTACATGCATATAGTGTCTCTTAGATTTTTAACTCCTTTGAGCAATGTGTCCAGGAGCATTTCTCAAGTGAGAAACTCTCTTGTGTTATGTGTCTATATCCATAATTATGTCAATTCTTTTGCCTTTGAACACTTTGCCTCTTAGGCTTGTAAAAGCAATACATGTAAGCATACATTGCTCTATGGGAAGGATTTCTCAATAGTGTGTGATTGTGTTGAGACTTCCCTTTTAAGCCATTACTAGTGGCATTTCTTTTTTAAAAACTTTTTGCTTCATAACATAGTTAAAAGCATTATCCTCTTTAGCCTTAATAAAGATGGTTGCGAAGATAAGGGAGTCATTGAAATGGTGGCATTACAACCTAATCCATTTTTGATAAATGGACTCCTTTTACCCTCAAGGATCAAGTCTAACTTTTCATTTCCTTTAGTGAAATTGTTGAGATTTTCCTTTAATTTAAGGTTTTTGGCTATGAGAGACTCTATCTTTTTAGCTAGAGTTTCTTAACTCTTAGAACTTTCTTTCAAGGATTTGTTCTCTTTTTGAATAGAAAAGGTATTAAACTTAAGAATCTTAATGTTCATAGCGAGTTTGGTGATTATAGAGTACAACTGATCTCTAGAGTAGGTGTTAAAAAGATTTACCTCTTTTTCTCTATCATTATCACTGTCTCTGTTGGATGTGTGCTTACTTGACGATTCATTTAACAGCTATTTAGTTGCCATAAGATAGAGATTAGCTAACTCCTTTCTTGTTTCATCTTTATCAGGTTCGGAATCACTAGTGTCATCACAAGTAGCTTTGTATACTTCCTTTCCTTTCTTAGAGGTAAACTTTCTAAAAGGGAGCTTGCTTTTCTTAATCTTAGGACAGTCTTATTTTATATGCCCTTTCTTATTGCATCCATGGCAAGTGAGTTGACTCTTAGCGCCTTTCTTCTTATAGTTCTTTACCTTTCTACCTTTTTTGTTTGAAAGGAATTACTTTACTTGGTTGGTGATGAAGGCAAGATGCTCATCTTCATTACTATTTTCATCATCACTAGAAGAGGAAGAAGTTAGTAAATGAAAAGTATAAGGAGTTTCAAAATGTACCTCTTTGTCTTTCAATGCCAAGTCTTTCTTTTTCATTCTTATGCTTTTAGCAGGCTTCCCAAAAGTGATTTCATAAGCCAATGGTTCTCCCATAAGCTCATCAAGTGATAAGACTTCTAGTTTATTGGCTTCCTTAATTGCTGCCTTTTTAATTTCCCACTTATCTTTAGCAAGTGTTCTCAAAATTTTTGCTACCATGTCCTCATTTGTATATAACTTCTCTAAAGTTTTAAGAGTGCCCATAATATTTATGAATCTATTGTACATCTCAATAATAGTTTCACTTGATTGGTATACAAATGTTTCATACATGTATTTATGCATTTACGTGTTTTTCTTTTTTACTTCACTAGTTCCTTCATGCTGAGTTTGTAATGTGTCCCATATCTCTTTGGTTGATGTACACATTTATGACTTAGCATATTGTGACTTGTGGATTGCACAAAAAAGAACATGCATTGCTCTTCTATTATTTAGGTTTGCCTTTTTTCTTTAGCAATCCACTAACTTTTTAGCTTAGGTACAGGAACATCTCTAACTAGCTTTGTTCAAACTTTTCTTCCTTTCTCAATAATGTCCCATAGGTCAATGGTTTCATTATCAGGAAAGATCTCTAAACGATTTTTCCAATTACCATAGTCATCTCCCTTAAACAATGAAGGCTTATGGATGGATTGTGATTCCTCATGACTTGTCATGATCATTGCTTTGTGCATCTAAGCTTTAATCAAGAGACCTACTTTGATACCAATTGTCCTTTGGTGACCTATAAGGGGGTTGAATAGGGCAATGATAAGTAATAAAAATTAAAACTAAGTGCAAAAATAGATGAAAAATCAACTTATAATATTTATAAAAGTTTGACATAACTTGCCTATGTCTTCTCCTTCAGTATTACCACTAAAGCCTTTACTATATTGATAGCTTAAAGTGTTATCAACAACCTTTACATAAGTAAGTTTCTAGCACTTACCAAGCCTTTACAAGTGAAAGGTCCATAAAGCTATGCTCAAGCTAGAGTGTTTCTCCAACACCTATTTTGATATCTTAATGCCCATTGATAGGTCCACAACACTTGTTTGAGGTAAACAACACCTGTTGGTTTATTGAGCTGAATGTGCCTTGATCTTCACTCTCTAATACTTTTGAGTTTTCAAACAAAATTCCTTTTCCAATCATCATAATCCAAAGAGTTGATGTACCTGCAAGTTCTAACACGAAAAAAAAACGTTAGATAAAGGTTAGCTCTTTGACTTGCTTGTAATCATCAAAATAAGACTTGAAACCTTAAGGTTCAACATTATTGTTTGACCAAGATAAATTAGAGTGATTTCAATAACTCAGGTTATATTTATTGGAATATGAGTTATTGTGTTAACGGTTGAAATTTCCCACAAAGTTCCTTTACTCTTAAGTAAAGGGATTCTCTACCTGACAATATTGATTAAATGGTCGTTAATCATACTCAATTTTACAAATCGACTATCGAGAGATACTTTTTGTAGAACAGAACCTTTAGCAATTCCCTTATTTTATTTCATGTTGAAAGACTTTGATGAAATACTATTATCCTTAGGTTCTTGTTATTTGAGACAATTGCATGATTTTTAGCTTTTGTGTTGAGAGACTATGCTTAACATGTGTTTATATGTCAACTAATACTCAAGAGAGATTGATTAATCACTTTAGTGACTCAATATTAACACATGATGCATGAACCAATTAGATAAGGATTAAGAAATCAATAGAAGGTTGTCAAGTGAAGTTGAACCCCTAGCCATTCTCGTATATTGATTTTCACTTATCTTCATTAGTATTTCACTTAATTTTTTTATTTGTAATTGCATTCATCAATTTTTATTGATTCTCTAGATAATATAACATATAAGATACTTAGTACTTAAACTTCGATCCTCGTGAGAATAGTATCGATACTCATGAAGTACACTTTATTACTTATGACCTTTACACTTGTAGTTTAAGGAATTTCTTGTAGCACGCATCGTCATCAATGATTCAACATCTCTATAATGCAAAAGATAACTTTTTTTACTAGTCATTATAAGTTTCCACTATCTTAGCCAAGATGTTTTTGACATTCTTATTTGCCATCTTGACTGCTTCATTCATTTATGGCTTATAAGGCAAAGACTTATAATGAGCCACCCTATACTTGTCCATGATTGTTCTGACCTTAACTTGAAACATGTTATCTATCATAATGTGATGTGGCATGCCATAGTGATAAATATGGTTCTTCTCTATGAACCTAGCCATTTGTTTTACCCCCAGCTTTCTGAAGGACTTAGCTTTTACCCATTTTGAAAAGTAATCAACTGCTACCAAAATGTACTTATGCCCCCCCTTACAAAAGCTTATTTGATTTTTCTAATTACGTCGATGCCCCATGTTGCAAATGGCCAAGGTGAATTCAAGTTTTATAGTTCCACTAGTGGCAGGCGGTTGAGGCTCTCGTGAATTTAGCACCTATGACAACTCCTTATAGTTTCTAGTCAAAGCCATTCTATTCATATGGATAAAAACCCTTCATAAGCCTATGCTAACATTTTAATCAATTCTTCCCAATATCCATGCCAAGAAATTAAAAACATAAATCCAATAGCCCAAATAAGAGTTCAAATAAGAACATCCATGCCCAGACTGATAAGTTATTTGTACTAAAAGGGTTTTATCCATTGATAAGTTGTAAACAATTTGACCATAGATAATCTTTTAAACACCCATCAAATAAGTGATGATTCATTAAATTGTGAAACACTCCCCTACCATAATTATGTGTTTTCGATGCCAATAAAAAGTAACCCATCTAATGGTATTTAACATCTAGAAAACTATCAAATAAAATGTGTCTCAAGTCAAAATATCATAAGTACCGCTACATCTCAAACCATTGTAAGGAAAAGTATTACCCAAATTCTTTTTTATTTGGCATTAAAATTAAACCACATGCATCTAAAGCACCATTTACTAAGATTAATGTGGTTGTATGTAAACATAGAGCAGTAGCATGATGAACTAAAAAGACTCTAAGTGTTATTTCTAAGAATAATGAATTACTATTTTCATTAACAATGTTTAACCAACTAGACAACCATATGTCTTGACATGCATTGAAGGTTGGATTATTCCTTGAAGATAAAAATACATCAAACCCATATGAAGTTTTACCATAAGAAGATTCCAATGGAAAAATAAGGGTTCAATCAATATTTGTTTCTCTAGAGTACCAAAAACAAGCATGACATCATCAAGAACATATAGTCCCAAAGAATGGAATCTTAAAAAGAGGCTGGCCTAACTTAAATGGGATAAGATAGCTTCTTTATGGTCTAACATTCTTTCCAATACATTATTCTCATTTTATTCTGAATTGTAATCTCTAATAAAAAAAAATATAGCTCTATGAGCAAAAGTCCTAGTCATGATGAATCTTGTAATGTATTGGTGATAAGTTTATAACGCAGTCTGAGTAGTAAAGTCATGTGCTATGAACATATAAGTAGGTAATGAATACATGTGTTGAGCTACTAAAGAAGTAATAACCCATAAAGAAGCTAGAGTAAGTCCTAATTGAAAATGAAGCCAATTGTTAATTATGTCATAAAGAACCTTATGTCCATGCTCCAATAGCCCTTCTGGAGGAATATATGCTTCTAAAAGATCTTTTATACTTCCAAAGTTAAATTTATACATATGGTCAATAATAAGAAAAACAAAAGCAATATTTAAATGATGACGTGCAATATCGATCAATTATAAACTTTGTGTTTAGATGGAATCCCACAAGAAGGGTTAGAATGGCAATTCATACTCCTTAGGAAGGACCAAATAAATGACTACCTGAAACAAGATTTTAAGCATAAAGATTCCACTGACCTTTAAAAAATGGGCCTATTGGGGATGTGATAATGCATCTAAAAAATTAATCCATCAAACATATTTCCCCCTAGAGCTAGGAATAGCAATATGGACTAAATGTCATGCCCAAGCTAAAGTGCTTACTCGGAATAGTCTAAACAAATTATTATTAAGACAAATTTGGCATTTTTAAACCACTAAATGCTTAGTTTCCATTTTGATTATAATTGTAACGAACCCGTAGTAAGGCTAGGGCAGAAAGAAATAAATTTTTTTAAAAAAAAAAGCTCTAATATAAAGATCTTCATTAGTACGTAAATTGATTGCATGCCACCATTGATAAACACTATAATAAGTGATATTCACTAGGCTAGGGGACCCCTTCAAGTAAAAGTTTCCATGGCCGGTTGACCCAAATAAGGATCCTAAATTGCATTAACAATAGTTCTTACATGTAAAGGATCTCTCATGCTTCAAAATTTCCTGTTGGACTAGGTTGTGCAAACTTAAGTTAAGACTCTCTCTTGATCTTGACAACATAGATTGAAAGGTTATAATATCAATTTTAAGTGTTGTTTTTGCAGATATTAAGATAGAATCTCATTAGAAGATGAATAGCAGTGATTAGAAACAAAAAAGCTCAAAGTCTAAAAATCTACCTTCAAAATTAGCGACTGCAAATTTCGAAGTGATTGCAAATTTTGAAAAAAGAGTTGTTGAGATTCAAAAGTTGTGACCATGAATTTCGATAGCGACCGCAAATTCATGAAATAACATTTTCATATTAGATAGACGATTTCACAGTAACAATCACATCTAAAAAGGAAAATAGTGATCACAAATTTGAAGTAGCGATCGCAAATTTTAAGATTAATTAGAAAGATCTAATGGCTAGTTTTTGAAGAGACCAATGGTTTCATGTCACATGGACTAGCCATTAGACACAGTTCAAAAAACAGCAACTGACTGCGAATTATCTGACGAGCATTTAATGCAAGATATGTCTAGCATAACTTGGAGATTTAGACATAGTTTCTTCATAACGTCTCTTTGGTGGTTATTGCCTATAAATACACCACCAAATGGACTTGAATGCAAAAGGATAACCATTGATTGTGCTAAAACTCTTGCAAAGTTAATTCTCACAATTTTCATTCTTTATTTCTTATATATAGTTTGGTGTAAGCTTAAAACACCTTGGGTTGGGTTTGAAAGTTAACCTTTATATAGAAAACTTTTGTTTAGGTTTGAGAGTTAGCCTAGTTGTAAAACTCTTGTATAGGTTAAGTGTGAGCCTTTCGAAAACACTTGTAAGGCTTGGTATGAGCCTAAAACACTAGGTTGAGTGTGAGCCTTGGGAAAACACTTGTAAGGTTTAGTGTGAGCCTAAACACTAAGTTGAGTGTGAGCTTGTAAAACACTAGTGATTGAGTGAAACACCCAATTGGTAAATAGGGGAGTGGATGTAGGGTTTGTTAATACTCAAACCACTATAAAACTCTTATGTTCGTTCTTCTCCTTTTCTTTCTCTAATTCTTCATATTTGTGAGCTTCCTCCAAAATCAAAAGTTCAAATTTGCCATCAATTCAACCTCCCTTCTCGGTACCCTAGGTCAACATTTCCTTAATAAGCTAAATGAAAGAGATTTCCAGAAGTCCATAGAAAAATGATTACTACTTACCAAAGTAAGAAGCAAAAATATTTTGATAAAGATGTTCCTCTGTAATATCATCATGACTCTTGAAATCATGCTCAGTAGTAATACCAAATGAAATAAGACAAGTAGTGGGGTCCTAAGCTAAGCCTTGGCTAAACATTAGAAATCTTAATGCCATAATGCCTTTCAAAT
Organism: Omphalea diandra; assembly: GCA_949677035.1. Taxonomy (NCBI): domain Eukaryota; kingdom Viridiplantae; phylum Streptophyta; class Magnoliopsida; order Malpighiales; family Euphorbiaceae; genus Omphalea; species Omphalea diandra. Next base: position 18,284 of record CATIWR010546944.1, read on the forward strand.
CCTCATAGCCATTATTCTACTATAATAATTCTTGCTAAGAAGAATGACCATGTTATGGCAATTCCATTTAAAAGGTAATGGATTACTTCCACAACACGTCTTTGTATAATGCTCAAGGCTCTAGGCTGAGTAGTAGGAACAACTTTAACAGCCTAGAGCATCAAGCATGCAAAGTTCTTGCCAATAACCATGATCGTTGAATAGGAACATTAAACTAAAAGCCCATACAAAGAGAGCACCTAAGAAAAAAAAGACTACATGTAGATAATGAAAAACCACAAGACTGAAATACTAGGCATGTTTGCACCCATTGTAGAGCCATCCATTAATAGCAATGGAACTTGTGCCAAGTTTCCTCTTATGATATAAGTTACCATTTCTTGATCGTTTATACTACCCCAAGCATCTTACTGTATTTTCCAATTGAAATGGAATATTACTATTGAAATTGAATTGTCTATCCAAAATAGCCCCAATAAGACATGATCCAAATGGATACTTGACATGTTCCCCCCTCTTCTAGGTCTATCATAAGGGAAACAAAAACCAAGATTTGCTTTATCTAATATCAAACAAGAGCTACGAGCAAACATAACTCTTTTAAGAAGTATCAATACCGTCATATGAATCGTAAATGAATGAATGTCATGTACCAAAAAATTTAAAGTTCCTAACGGAATTAGTAATAAAACAACTTTACCACCCATTGCCATTAAATTACTATCCTACCAAGTTAAACTTATGCTTATTATTACACCAGGAGCTATTGCACTAAGTGCTAAAGTATGGATTTTTTGTATCCATTGAGCAAAGATGGGTTGTAATTGTATAGAAGTATCTAAAAACATATATTGAGGGCATCCTAAAATGCCCATGGTATCATAATAAGCATGTACCTCTTTCATCACCCTATTGGTTTCTTCTTCTGTTAAACATCTTACACGAATCTCGTCTAGAATTTCATATGTCATGCCATCATATACCATGAACTGTTATGCCAACCTTTGAATAACATCCCTATCCTTCTTCTCTGCCCCTGTAGGGTATGTGCCGCTTTCAAAATATTTTTACATATCGTAGTACCATGGGTAATTTTTTATTGTCATCTACATCACCTTTCCCCAGCATAGCATGGTGTTCTAGATCTAGGTGCGAGCAAAGGATTCATCGGCATTTTATTGGGCCTATCCCAAACAACTACCAAGGTTGCCAAGGCATCTTCCATCATATTCTCTTATTACATGAGGTGATTAAACACAATCCTTTAAAAAGTTTAGCTCAACATCTTCAAATTCTCCAAGTATGATGTCAATCGCTCTTCTTTCAATTCTCACTCATCAATCATAGGAGAAATGACTAGCAGAGATTCTCTAAATAACTTTACTATTCTCACCCTTATCTAAACTAATGACTCTAACCCAAAAGCACTTGCTTCATATTTTGTCATATTATTGGTTACACTAAAGTCTTGTTTTTTTTGCCATAGAGAATAGCTCTTCTTCAAGCGAAACCAAAATCACTTATGCTCTTGTCCTTTTCTTGTTTATTGCCTCATCAAAGTACATCCTCCATCTTTAGAGTTCCATTGCTTTAAGGCCCTCATCAGGAAATTGGGGAGGCTTTTGTTCTTCTTTTACTAGGGGTTATTATGCCAAATACTCTACAACTACGTGGCCTTTGACTGCTTTCTTTGTTACATACTTCATATTGAATTTTGTTAGAAGTACATCCATTTTGCCAATTTTCCAGTTAAAGATAGGGCTTTATACAGATATTTAACCTTATCCAATTTTGAGACAATAATTTTCGAATAGGATTGGAAATAATATAGCTTTTTCGTAGCCCAAACCATAACCAGACATGTCTTCTCAATCTTATTATACTTCTCTTCATATGGAGAAAATTATTACTGAGGTAATACATAACATGTTCATTTCTTTCACCATCCTCCTATACCAATGTTACTTGTAACATCTCTATCCTTATTCATTAGCATCCTCACATAAGCATATGCATTGCATAAATGATTTACAACCCCACATGAACATATGTATTGCATAAATGATCACTTAGATATGTACATTTGATAAGCATGATAATAACATTTGCATCGTTTGCATTTAGGGCACTTGATTATAGACATGACATTTTATAGTTTCATTACAAATTACTATATGTGGTATGTATATTATTATATCTTAAATAAATATGTCATGGAACTTATCAAAAGTATAAGGAGCATATGGGACTTAGTAGAAGGATAGAGGTGATAAAGGAGTGAAAAAGAGGGACTAAAATAGGAAAATTAAAATTTCAACCAATAGTAGCAAATCACCATGATTTTATCTTATTAGAGTAAGTATACAAATTGAGTTTCTCTTTCTTTAAGAGCTAATAAGAGAGAGAGAAAAAATAAAGGGGAAAAAAGAAAGAGAGAGCAAAGAAAGAAAGAAAGAAACAGAAGACAAGAAGAAGTAAGCTAGCTATGAAGAAACCTTGAGCTTTTCTAGCTTTGACAAAAAAAAAAGTGATTTTATCTTTCTTCCATATGAAATCACTCTCTATAACATGTTAAACATGCATAATTAGTAAGACTTATTAAGTAATTATAGGTAGAATTCATGTATGAAAGTTGTTAAATGCATAAGAGAAATAAGAGTTGAATTGTGTTGGTTTTGTTTTTAAAGCAGACTATTGTACCCCTGATTTTATAACTCTAGAAGAGGAATTAGGTAAAGTGTAAAACATGAAAGTTATATATTTATAACTCATATAAATGCATGTAAAAAATTTGTAATAAATATGTTACGTGTTAAGAGATATGACTTCTTGATTAGGACTGATTCTCAACCTATTAAAACCTCCTCAGTCTAGGATTTTTCATATATTTTGGTGACCTTATAGGCTTAGCTAGACAAAGTGTAAAACATGAAAGCTATTTATTTATATCTTTTCTAAATTCCTATAAAACAGTTTCACTTAATTTGTTGTGTGGGAAGAGATTTTACTCCTTGATAATGACTAAACCAAGAACCTGTGGAAACCTGCTCAATCTATTAATTTTGTTTACCCAAAATTTCATGACCATATAATGGGAATTAGGTGAAGTTTAAAACATGAATTTATATAGTTATGTATCATCTTGATTCTTATAAAATATTTTTGCTAAATATGTTATGGATGAAGAAATATTGCTCCTTCATTTTGACTAATTTTGAACCTATTAAAACTTGCTCAACCTGATATTGTTCATTTACTTTGATTACTTTATAGACTAAATTAGACAAAGTATTAAACATAAAAAATGTTCCTTTATGTGTTTAGTAAATGTTGGTAAATTATTTTTTCAATTGGATTTATACAATTTGAGATATAACCAAGATTGTATGACCTTATTAAACTATGGCCACATAGGAACAGGGCAAAATTCACCATATTTTATATAGGTCTTATATTGTCCCAAATTTTGAATATGTTGTATCATTATGTGTCTAGTTTATGTAGAGAAAAAGAATCAAGTCATTTAAATAAACATATCTAGAGTTATTATAGTCAAAGTGTAGCAAGGTCATGCTGCCATATAAGAACAGTAAGCATAAGTACTTAACCCACTTGCATGGAACATGACCATAGTTGCATATCAAACATGCAAACTCATTTTGATATATTTTTAATCATATTTGTATTACATTTTAGGACCTCAACACATTGAGGAATCCCAAGAGAGAGGTCCAAACCTACCACAAAAGTTGGTTGCATTAAAAGTGAGTAAAAGCTATAATTGGATTCTGATATGTATATATGTTGTTTTAAACGATAATACTATGTGTATATATAATTGAATTGTGATATTTCACATGTGAATACAAGTTAAGTTTGAATTATATGATCTTAATTATTAGTTACTATACTATTATGAATGAACATTTAGATATAAAATTAAAAAGTTGTTGTGACCGACTTATCAAACACTTGCAAATCACATAGCAAAAGGACTAATATGTCCTATGATGGCACATGTTATTGATCAAATGAATCATATATTGTATGTTGACTAGCAAAATCAAATGTCACTTAAATCACATGAATTCCCAAAAGTAGTGTTTACCTTACAAGATCATGATAAAAATCAATCTATCTATTGCATTTGTACTTACATAAGTCAATTCTTGTACTTGTAATGTATCTTGAGAATAATTGATTATTGATTGTTTCATTACAATCTAACTATTATTTTTATTCATTGAGTCGTAACTCACCAAATCACAATTATTTTTTTTTTAGATAGTGAAGCATAAGATTTGGGCATTTGGGAGCATAAAATTTTGCACATATATACATGGAGTACAAGTCATTGGTTGAATTCCAACTCACTCTCTCTCCTTGTTTCATGTATATATACCTAGATAGGAATCAATTTGTGATCACCAACATTAAATGGGTTGTACTTAACATATATATACATTAAGTAAGGAATTGATATGCCCTTTTTGGATGTGTATGAATGATATGCTAAATGATATTTTAACCTTCATATATATATATATATGAATATTCAAAAATGAATGACAAGCTTAATAAATGGAAATTAATGCTACATTGTCCTCAATAGATCTCCTTTCCACTATCAAGTATATGATCAAAGGTTTTCTAGGCTTTGATGGTCTCAGCACTAACAAGTTAGATAGGTATTCCTTTATCCATTTGAAGGCTTTCTAGAATTACTCATTCCACACTATTGGTTAGTCTTTTCTCAATAGCTTAAAAATGAGCTAGCAAATTAAAGTATGTTTAGCTATGAACTTGCCCGAGGTAACACATTCTTCTTTGAATTAAGCTTGAGGTTGTATCAGTTTACCCTTTGTAAGAACTTGTCCAAGGCCTCAAAATGCCCTTCCTAAGTTTCTAACATTACCATTATATCATTGATGATACCTCCACCTCCTTGTGTATCAAGTCATGAAACATTTGCTTTGACATTCTTCAACCCAAATGGCATTACCCAATAGCAGTATGTACCACATTCAGTAATGAAAGAAGTTTTCAACTTATTTGTAATGGCCATGAAGATTTGGGTGTAAATAGATAACCCATCCATGAATGAGTAGATGACACAATTTGCTATGTTATCCATGAAGATGTCAATGTAAGGCAAAGGAAAGTCATCTTGGAGCATGTCTTGTCTAGATCTCAATAATCTGTAGAATTCCTGACCCGTCCATCTTTCTTTGATACTAACACTATGTTACTCAACCATTAAGGGTAGTCAACCACCTCCGAGAACTTAGCCTTCAACTATTTTGCCACTTTTTGTGTCATTAAATATGCCCTTTGTGGGCTTATTCACCTAAACTTCTATTTCACTGGTCTTATATGCTGGTAAGCAGGAATTCTATGCTCAATTATTTGTTGATCAACCTTTAACATATCTTTATAAGTCTACGCGAAGACCCTCTGATATTTCCTCAAAAACTACTTAAACTTCCTCTACTCCTTTAACGTGATGTCACTAGCAATAAGCAAGATTTTTGGATTTTTCTGTATGCCAAAATTAAATGTAGTGATATGCAAAGAATTAATATTAAATATGCTTATGAAATGATGTATATCATGTATAGTACCATTAGGAAAACATCACATAAGTAAGCAAAGACATCATTCAATGCCTTAAATTTTGAAACGAATACATGATCATCCTTAAATAGGCTAGAGACAAAAACATAAAAACTATTAGGGATGGAAGACTCTTCAAGAGGTGCAATTGGGTCTCTTCAATTGTAGGCTTCTCTTAACTTTTTTCAGCATTCATTTCTTCATTAACCATTTCAATGGCAGCCTTCGAGCTATCAGTAAACTATTGGGAATCAGCCTCAATCTTTTCTCAGTCTCAGTCATGGCTTTTACTACTTCCTCAAATTCTTGCTTCATATGATCAATGCCTAGCTCAATTTTTAAGAAGCTTTCCTATAGTGTTATTCCAGCTAACTAAACTTTTTTAGTATCTGATGATTGCCTCTATGCCTTTTCACTTTCCACATATTCAATGGTGTTGATAATCATGTTCTCAATGTCTAGTAGATTCATCCTTAAATATCTCCCTTCAACATAGCTACTTGGCTCACTCCATCCCTATTTCAGGACCTCATAAGATAAAGCGGGCTCAACTTGTTTCTTCTTAACTGGCTTGCTCATCTCTCATATCTGTTGGCCTAGTATGTACTATTGAAACACCTCATCCCATTAAATAATCAATTTCGATCTAAATTTTGTAACATTCGATACACAAATAATAAGAATAGTAATGATGAGGATGAGGATGAGGATTTTAATCAATAAGATAGAGGTTTATTTTTGTTATGTCTAAAGATGAACAAAATAAGGAACATTGACAACAATGGTAATGTCCTCCAGTGCAAGAAATTTAGCAATCATAATGCACTTATGGCATGTTTGGTTACATTGAGCAATGAGAATTGGAATCCAATTTTAAAATAAGGGTTTCAGGATTATAATATTTTTGTTTGGTATATCCATATATAATAAGAAAAGTGAGATATTTTAAGCTTTTGGAATCTCATTCTAAAATTTTGAACTAAACTAAGGCACCAAATATGAAAATAGAATTGGAATTCTAGTATATTTCCATTTATTAGTATATCAAACATGCTCTTATTAAAAAGAAAAGCACATCCCTCACACCTCTAGGGTGAGTTATTAAATATTGTGTATTAGAGCTAGAAATATAGTAGATAAGTTGAGTACAAATACAATAGATCATAATAGAAAATATATGAATACATGGTTATATAATACAATAGATCATAGTAAAACCTATTTCGATCTAAATTTTGAGTAAAATATAATAGACCAAAATAGAATATATATGAATACATGGTTTTATAAATGATCAATTTCAATCTAAATTTCGTAACATTTAGTATATAAATAATAGCAATAGTAATAACGATGATGGTGATTTTAATCAATAAGATAGAGGCTTAATTTTTTTGTTTTGTCTAAAGATGAACAAAGTGAGGAACATCAACAACAATGGTAATGATCCTCCAGTGGAAGAAATTTAGCAATCAGATTGCACTTATGGCATGTTTGGTTACATTAAGCAATGAGAAATGGAATCCAATTCTAAAATAAGTGTTTTAGGATTGTAATGTTTTTATTTGGTATATCCATATATAAGAAGAATAGTGAGATATTTTAAGTTTTTAGAATTTTATTCTTAAATTTTGAACTAAATTAAGGCACTAAACATGAGAATAGATTTAGAATCCTATTTTATTTCTATTTTTTAGTATAGTGAACATGCTTTTAATGAAAAGAAGAAAAGCACATCCCCCTCAACTCTAGGGTGAGCCACTAAATATTATGTATTAGAAATAAGAATATACTAAAAATATAATAGAATGAGATGAGTACAAATACAATTGATCATAACAGAAAATGTATGAATACATGGTTTTATAATACAATCAATTTTGATCTAAATTTTGAGTATAAATACAATAGATCACAATAGAAAATATATGAATACATCGTTTCATAAATAATCAATTTTGCTATGAATTTTGTAATATTTTGTACATAAATAATAGTAATAGTAATAATAATGATGATGATGGCAACGATGATGATGATTTTAATCAATAGGATACAAGCTTATTTTTTTTATGTCTGAAAATGAACAAAATGACGAATATTGGCAACAATGGCAATGATTCTCTAGCACAAGAAATTTAGCAATCAAATTGCACTTATGGCATGTTTTGTTACATCGCATAATGAGAAATGAAATCCAATTCTAAAATAAGTGTTTGAGGATTATAATGTTTTTCTTTAGTATATCCATATATAAGAAGATTAGTGAGGTAGTTAAAGTTTTTGGAATCTATTCTTAAATTTTGAACTAAATTAAGGTACCAAACATGAAAATAGATGTGGAGTCTTATTCTATTTCAATTTCTTAGTATAGCGAACATTCACTTAATGAAAAGAAGAAAAGCACATCACTCTAAGGTGAGTCATTAAATATTATGTATTAGAAATAAGAATGTACTAAAAATATAATAGAATGAGATGAGAACAAATACAATTGATCATAATAGAGAATCTATGAATACATGGTTTTATAATACAATCTATTTCGATCTAAATTTTTAGTATAAATACAATAGATCAAAATAAAAAATATATGAATACATGGTTTCATAAATAATCAATTTTGCTCTAAATTTCATAATATTTTGTACATAAATAATAGTAATAGTAATAATAATGATGATGATGGCAACGATGATGATGATTAATATACAGGCTTATTTTTTATTGTGTCTAAAGATGAACACAGTGAGGAATATTGGCAACAATGGCAATCATTCTCCAGTGCAAGAAATTTAGCAATCAAATTGCATTTATGGCATGTTTGGTTACATCGAGCAATGAGAAATGAAATCCAATTCTAAAATAAGTGTTTAAGGATTATAATGTTTTCCTTTGGTATATCCATATATAAGGAGATTAGTGAGGTAGTTAAAGTTTTTGGAATCTATTCTTAAATTTGAACTAAATTAAGGTACCAAACATGAAAATAGATTTGGAATCTTATTCTATTTCAATTTCTTAGTATAGCGAGCATGCACTTAATGAACCCCTACCCCCCTTACTCTAGGATGAGTTGTTAAATATTATGTATTATAGATAAGAATACATTGGAAATAGAATATAATGAGATGAGAACAAATACAATAGATCAAAATAGAAAATATACGAATACATAGTTACATAAATAATTGATTTCAATCTAAATTTTGTAACATTCAGTGCACAAATAATAGTAATAGTAATAATGATGATGATTTTAATCAATAGAATAAAGGCTTTTTTTTTTTTTTTTTTTGTCTAAAGATGAATGAATAAGGAACATTGGCAAGATCCTCCAGTGCAAGAAATTTAGCAATCAGATTGCACTTATGGCATGATTGGTTACATTGAGCAACGAGAAATGGAATCTACTTCTAAAATAAGTGCTTTAGGATTATAATATTTTTGTTTGGCATATCCATATATAAGAAGAATAGTGAGACATTTTAAGTTTTTAGAATCTCATTTTTAAATTTTGAACTAAATTAATATACAAACATGAAATAGAATTAAAATCCTATTCTATTTTCATTTCTTAGTATATTGAACATGCTTTTAATGAAAAGAAAAAAAACACATCCTCCTCAACTCTAGGATGAGCTATTAAATATTGCGTATTATAGATAAGAATATATTGAAAATAGAATAGAATGAGATGAGTAAAAATACAATAGATCATAATAGAAAATATATGAATGCATGGTTTCATAATACAATAGATCATAATATAATCTATTTTGATCTAAATTTTGCGTACAAATATAATAGATCATAATAAAAATAAAATATATGAATACATGCCTACATATCAATGCGCAAATGCATAGTGCATTTTGTTGAGAGTTTCAATTTATAATATTTGAACTTTTAATCCAAAAATAGCTACAAATCATACTATTCTATTCGAATAAGCAGCCACTCGGCCATTAAAGTATATTTTGTATTCATGAAAGTTTGTTACCCTCGCATAGGTTAAAAATCCATGTCAGTCACCCAAAGCATGCAGTATCTAACTTGGCTGAATCTCTATCATATCTTCACTATGCAAAATGATTCATTTAGAACCAATATAAAAATAAATAATATAATAAAACTATAATAATTATAATAAGAGTATTAATTTTAATTATAAATTATAAATAGTTATATTTGGTAAGATATAATGATATGTAATGTAATCAAAGATGTAATGAGATGAAAAATATAGAGGCCATTTAATTGTTGAAATTCAATATTACTATTTACAATGTAATGAAAATTCCATTTCTTGGTTTGATTCTGATATTGAAAACGATTATAACATAATTAGTATTTATTTCTCATGTTCGTTTAAACAGATAAAAGATACGTTATCGTATTTGTTATTACCTTTATCTATAATTCCTTATAAATGTTAATTTAATATAAGTTTATCATATTTATTAATTGATATATCATTCTAACTACTTTTTCTGATACAAACGATTGATTAATTTTGGCTCATTAATTAATTTGCACACTTTTTATACACATGAATTACCCATAAAATTCAAAAAAGAAAAAGTCCTAAGGCTAGCTCAGGCAGTGGTGGATATTTCAATAGAGGGATATACAAGAGTTAGATCCGTTTACAACTTCCATGTATTTCTCATTTTCTATTTTTTTTTTCAATTATACGTATTAGTGTTGGATAGCACGAACATGATATAATTATGCTTAAGTGGAAGCTTTAATATTAATCTAATATGTTATTTATAGCATCATAAGATTTTGCCATAATTTTGAAGCAATGAACAATATTTAAAAAATGATCAAAAATTTGTTAGTATAAAAACAAAAATCACTTCCAATCTCTGCATTGGACCAACCAAAGAAAACCTTATTACCAAAATTTCTTTGTTTTTGTTTTATGTAAATGATAAATGATGATAGTATAGCTATTGGCTACTGGCCAGCGGACAAATGATAAATGACGTTAAATAATTTGGCTTAATCACTGAACATGAATAATTGAAAACAAAAATTACTGTTGCAGAAATAAAACAAAGTGAAATTTTAACTATTAGAGGTAACGTATCAACTCCAGTACACTAAAATAAAAACAAAATTAAAGTAAATATGATATTTTAACAAGTATATCCTTTCCATTCGTTAAACAAGTCAATAGCTAAATTCTCTCTTCAAGCACTCCATTCATTTGATGTTCCAGTAGTTGAAATTAAATCTTCAAATATTTCATCTTTTCTTTATCTTCATTTTCTCATTCTATTTAATCTCTCCTCCATTGGATTTGTAAGCAGTTACCTTATAAAATTCTGAAGTAGACAACATACTGTGATGATTCCATTATAAGTCTTGACAGGATAATATGTAGGACTTAAAAGAATTGCCCGCTGTAGTTTCAATACTCAAAAACATCTATGTATAGACATTTCTTGCCGCTGCATGCTTCATGTTGAAAAATTCCTAGCAGTGGTAGGTTGATGCCCATCCTTCCAATCATTTAAGTGATATTTTTATCCTCTATATGGTGCCAGAAATCCCTCAACATCTGTGTTGCCAGCATCAACAAGGTAATATTATCCTATACAACATTCAACAAAAAAAAAAAAAAAAAAGAGATGGAGAAGAATAAGTCACCATGTTGAGTTGAAAAATAACATGCGAAATTTTATTAAAAGCTTTTACTATAACCTTAAACCATCTTCACTCGAATTTGTTGAATTGGTTCCACCTGCTTCTGGTTTCTTAAATAAACTTCCTTGCAAGCGAATGACACCATTTTAAACATCCCCAGCATGCCTACTGATAGTTTCTCCCAACCACCTAAATTGAAACTGAAGGGTCCTATATATGCGAGTAAATGCAGAAACATTACTACCTCATAAATGCAGAAACATTACTACCACATGTACTTTGTTTCCTTCAACCCCCTTCATTTTCAAGCATAGAACATACTTTTCTAAATGCACAACTATTTACCATCAATAATGTTATGCAAACATCATAACTCTTAATACACTAGTCAATTCATCATCCTTCTAGAGAAAAAATCGTTGGTGTAGTCAACTTTCAAACAATTGGTTTCAACATATCTTGCCACTATACGATAGAATTATTGAAAAAAAAAAAAAAAACTAACTAATTATTTCTAGTATCCCTACTCATTGAGTTAACGTTGCTGCCAATTTTCTCTTCCTTACCAACTTCCTTGTGGTCAAACTCAGACAAGCAATAATTGCTTAAGGTTAAGTCCAACTATACAAAAACAAATCGGATTGTTTGTGTCACTATTTCAAACATAGCAACGACTGGAAAGCATACCAAGAAAGATAGCATTGACATCACACCACTCTCAAAAGTTGCAATATGACTCCCAATAGTTGAAGCAACACTGTATCATGAGAACTTAAGAAGTGTTAGTAATGAAGTCCTATAAATCAATTAAACAGTGAATACTAGTATTTATATTTTTACTATATATTGCTTATGTACTCAGTTTTCTTTCAAGTTTATTCCTCTTCAAGTAAAGATTTAATCTGAGTATGTGCTAGTTATGGTATGTTTATCATGATCTTTTTGATGTGCAAATCTTTAAAAGGTCAATTTTTTTAGAGAGCTTGATACTGTTTGTGGCCATGATCATCATTTCTCATTAATCAATAATATACCATTATATATAACCTGTGAAATGCACAACAGATTGAACATGGTTAAACCATATGTATAGACTAGTTGGTATATGACAAAAGCATCAGACATTGATGAAGCGAAAACCATAGACTTTATATTATCATCTCCATAGACAACAAACAAAGAAAAGCAAAAAGATACTCAGAGAAATAAGAATCATGTCTATTTTACGTTCAAAAATTCCAAAATTTTCCCAACATGATCAGAACTTAAACAAAAGAAACTCAGGATCATAATCAAAATTGAGTCACTATGAATACCTCTAAATCAAAGAACACAGTTGCAATAGATGTCCCTCTAAGACATCATGCAAATGACCAATCTGTCAACTGTCTAGGCACTAAAGAATGTGACAACAGAAAGCTACCAATGCTGCACCCAAAACTTTCACACCCAACATTCTAAACAGAAAGCAGAACATCATGTAATAGATTCAGAAAATTTCAAAGGAGCGAAACTCATTTTCTATCAATTGAAGAGCATAGAATGAATTGCAGGATATATGATATGTAGATAAGGACAGAAATGCAGGATATATGATATATGGATAAGGACAGAATAATCTACTTGCACAGCCTATCAATAAAAATCAAAGAATTATGCACCAACAGTCAAAGATGCATCAAAGTTACAAGATGTATAGGAAGCAATTAGGGTTCATCATGAGGAGTACAGTTAGTGGTTCTTTTCCTCAATGTGAAGTCAAAGATACATCAAAATTACAAGCTGTATAGGCAGCAATTAGGGTTCATCATGAGGAGTACTGTTAGTGGTTCTTTTCCTCAATGTGGTAACTTCTAAGCTCTATACCTAAACAAAATAAAAGATATACTTGTACCAAAGTTTACATTAATTCTTAAAGAACCAAAATTTTCTGGTAAGCTTTTAGAAAATCTCAATAATATTATGATGCTCTGTTTGAATCTGCTTCTTATAATAGATTTATAAATTATTACTCAGTTACAGTCTAGCATAGATTACTGGTAAGCTTTTAAAATATCTTAATTGCATTGTTTTGCTTGGATTGAATTTGGTTCCTAGCATAGATGCTATAAATTCCAGCCAGTTACTTTCAAATGAAAGGATAAATTTTTAATTAGTTAAATTTACAGATAGGTAGGTTCACTTGGTCAAGGCCATAACTCTACAGTGAGCACAAATTGGTCAAGTGCGAAGGAAAACTGGAGGTGGCTGGCAATAATTTCAATAAGTGCTCTTAATAAAGCTAAAAGAGAGTAAACTCACAGTAAGATTTAAAGGGGAAAATTTTGCATCATCAATTTTTCCTACACTATGAATCCTGCATCCACCTGATCTAAATACTAAACAGTAGTAGCATAATCACACTAAAGTATGGAGGATAAAACAACACCAATATAAATAATTAAAGCAATGGCTGTCCATAATGCAGTCCGTTTGCATATAAATAATCATAAACAACAAAAATCAAAGTGGTGAGACAGCAAAAATTGACAATCACATTATCATTACTATAAGATTTCATTATTCCATCATCATTCCACAATAATCTTTCCTTTTCCATGCCCTACGATGATCCATACAAAGCAGCAACTTATTTATTCAAAATATACATCAACAAACTAACAAGAAATTAATTTCAATTCTTTCACATGACCCAAAGAACAAACTAACTAAAACACAGCAAGAATTATTGCCTAAAACATGACAATGAGCAACATTGACTTCAATGTTGGTACCTACATTGATATCATTGCTAGACAAGGCATAAATTCCAAATCAAACTCAAGTCAAGAGCTAAATCATGGACAGAGGAGAACAAGAGGGATTTGATCGCAGAGAATGAGAAAGGAGAACAGATCAGTCGATGCTACAGTGAAGGCATGCAGCAATTGGAGGATGAAAACAATGGGAAAATAAGAGCTAGGGTTTGATTTGGAAGGAGATTGAGATTGATTTGCAGGAGAGGAAAATACTAGCTGGGGCTTGATTGAAAAGGAACTGACCACAGCAGAAAATCCATGGCTGGGGATATTGCAAGGGCAGAATCGAAAGGAAGAGGAATCCCTAATATACTGGAAAATACATGTGTTTCTTTAATGTAATGGGCATTACTGTCCTATTTACAATTTGAATACAGGATGTAATCCTCATTACATTATAAATAATTTGATGCGCCAAACTGAGTAATGCCACATGTAAATCATTGATTGCTGGCTACGTTGCATAGAAATGGAAATGCAGAAATGGGGAAAACATGGAAACGGACACGAGGAAACAATATTTTCTTAAAATTTTATAAAAGAAAACATAAGAAAAACGTGAAAATAAAGAAATGTAGAAACGTTTCCCGAAACAAGAAACGTGACTCAACAAAAGTTTTCGTACTACAGAGATTGCAGGTACCAACATGGCCTAAATGCATCAGAAGTCAAAGTAAACACAGATATTCCATCACAAAATACTCGTGCATCCCATGCCTATATTTCTGACAAAAGGAGCGCCCATTAAGAATTAATTACCAAGGGATTTTAAGGATGTTGTTGATAGTTAACTGAGCAAGATTGCAGCATCACCACTCCTATGCCTTTTTACACTAACAAACATATTTCAACTATAGAATGTTAGATACAGCAACTTCAAATTTGCCTTGAAATTGAAATCTAATGAATGTAAATGAAAGTTTTTGGTTAACATTTTCATACAGTTCATAAAGAAAACCTATTGACTGCATAAGATGAAAATAAAATTCACAAGTGTCCTTACCATGGCAATGCATTGGTGTTAGCTTGATGATTTGGGACCAATCTCACAATTAGGATGTATATCATGTTGTCCTGACACATAAGCAACAACAAAAAGTGTATGTTAGAAAACCAAACATGAATACTAGAGTTTCCCTTATATTCCTTTGGAGCACATGTAGAATCATTTATATTTTATGAGGTCGAGTATGGCATAATTTAAAGGTAATCAGTGCTTCAAAATGCTGATGATTAAAAATTAATGAAATTTTAAATAAAGATGGCAATAAGATAGGGTAAGCACCCACTTGAACACACACTAAACCCGAGATGGCCCAAAAAATCTAGTGTGGAATAAAAGTAACTCAAATGAACCAATCAATAGTTGAATTTAAATTGAAACTTTAAGAAACTGGAAATTAAAAATTTTAAAAAAAAACTTAAGAACTTACAAAAATGTGCCAAATAACTCAAAAAGAATCCCCAAAAATGTTGACTCATTGAGGAACCCAATCCTAACTGAAACCTGAGTGACCTAGGATTAAACTTACCAAAAATAGATACCATCCAAAAGAAGACAAACCCAAGCCTGACTGACTTGAAAGTTGAATCTGTTTGACCCAATTGCCTATTCTAGTTTTATGAAAAAGAAATATTATTTATAAAATTTTACAAAGGCTGTGTGGCATATAAAATGAACAAAATCAAACAATAAGAATACAAATAAAAAAATAAAAAATAAATACTTAATAGGTTATGCTTTGTTTCTACCCTTGCAATTTCTTGTTAGTTTCCAATCTTAATTTCATCATATCAAGCTATGCTTACAAACAGATGTCTCCAATGTTTTTTTTTTTTTTTTACCAAAAAGAAGAAAGCCAAATTAATGAATACATTTTTGCTTACCATGCACCTCTAAACAATAGTTTGTGAGTGTCAAACTAGGCAAACACAGCAGAAATTATCTTACTCCAGTCATTTCCATCACCCAAATATTCACAATTAAGAACCATGCTGCATAGCAGATTTTATCATGCAGCGCTGACGATGACAATATTGGTATCAAATGCCATGTCTGCATAATCACGCAATCAAAAGTGCCCATGAAAACCTATTGTTCCTTCTGCTTCATATTCTTGTTAATTGTGACCATCCAAACTATCTCATGATCATACATTAGGAACCACATAACTGCTATTGCCATTTAGCAGACCCTTCTTCACCAATTCATCATGCAATTCAATGGCTTCATCTATACTCCCAAGCTCATAATACTTCCTTAACAGACAAGTACATAGAATCTCATCAGGAACAATACCTTTCACTATCATCTCTGCAAGAAACTTCCTTGCTTGCTGCACTAAGCCACCTTGAGAAAATCCAAAGACCAGGCAAGTGTAGGCTTTCAGATCAAGCTCCACCCCCAGTTCAGACATCCTATTCCTAATATTCAAGGCTTCTTGGAAGTCCCCATGTTTCAAATTTCCATCTATTAAAGCAGTGCACATAACTGTATCTAGAATCACCTTTCTATCCTGCATTTCATCAAACAACTTCTTTGCAGCTTCAATGCAATTATTTTTGCACAGACCATCAATCAAGGCAGTATAAACCACTGCATTAGGCTGCAAATTAAAGTCTGCCATCCTAGAAAAATAATTTATTGCCTCTTCAACCAAACCCATTTTGCACAAACCATCAACTAATACACAAAAGGTCACATGTGTAACCTCAATACCTAAGTCACACATCTCTCGCAGCAGGTTGAGAGCTTCTGTGGTCCTCCTTGCTTTGAAATAAGCATCCATAACCGTCGTGTATATGACAGGATTTGCATTCATACCACACTCTTTCATTTCAATCATTACAAGTTTACATTCCTCAAGCTTATTTTGACAGCAAAGACCCCAAATAATTGTTCCATATAATAATAAGTCAGGCTTGATATTCTTTCCCTTCATTTCTTTCACTAGCTCCATGGCATTTTCCATCCTCTTAACCTTAATATGTCCATGAATAAGGGTAGTATAAGTTTTGAGGTTTGGAGTTACCCCAGCTTTGATCATTGCCCTAAATAGTTCCTCTGCCTCCTTCAATCGTCCTTCTTCACAAAGGCCATCCAGTAAAGTTGTATAGGTAACAATGTTCAACTCAACTTGTGCCTGTAACATCTCATTAGCGAGCTTCAACGCATCATTTAAATTACCAGCTTTACAATTTGCATCAATCAAAGAAGTATAAGTGAATTCATTTGGTAAAAGACCAATGCGTCTCATGTCCACCAGAAATTTAATTGCTTGTTGCAACATTCCCTCCTTGCATAACGCATCAATTAAAGTACTATAAGTTATGACATTGGGTCTGAACCCATTATTCTTCATTTCATGGAGAAACTGAAAAGCTTTAGGCATTTGTTCATATTTACAAAAACAGTTAACCAAAGCATTGTATGTTATTACATCAGGGACACAGCCCATATCCTTCATTTCCTCAAATAGAGAAACTGAATTATCCAAAGAGCCTATCTTTCCAAATCCATCAATAAGTGAATTATAGGTAACAATATCAGGTGCCAAACCCCTCTGTTTCATTTCCCAAAACAAGCTTCTAGCAGATACCATATCCCCTTTTTTGCACATATAATCTATCATGATATTATATGTAAATACTGATGGGGCAATCCCAGCCCCAATCATATCCTTAAAAAATTTCCTTGACAAGCCCCCTTTTCCTGCCTTTGAAAACCTATGCAAAAGGGCATTACAAGATCGTGCTTTCGGCAAGACCCTAAAATTTGTCATTTTGTAAAAACATTGACCTGCTTCCTCAAGCATACCTAACTCGATAAAAGCACTAAATAAGGCATCAAAAACACCAAAACCAGGAATGCAGACGTTCCTGGTTGACCACAGAATTTCAAAAACATCAAAACCAGGCAAAACTCGTCCCAACAAAATCAACTCCTTAAGAATAACATTAGCATCAAAATACATTCTAGCAAAAAATAAAATGTGCACTAATATACAATACGACTCTGTTGTGAGGCAAAACCCAATTCGGGTTTTAGCCCATCTGAAGAATTTCAACGCTAACTCAGGATCTTGTTTTAGTTCTATCAAAACCCTGGTCACCCATATCGGCCTCAAGGAAGAATCAATGAAATTAAGGATTTTAGGATCATTCCATTGCTCTTGTTGAATGATGTTTCGGATGGATTCTTTATCTATATATTGTAGGGAATTGGTGGGGTGTGATTTGGAGACAAATGGGAATCTGAGAACGCAAAGAAAGTCAGTCAACCAGATTAATGGACAGTAAATTAAAGAAGCATGCGGGTGTGTTGATGGAGAAGAAAAAATGATGGTAGTAGTAGGGTTTGAATAGAGAACAGGCAGCCTTACTCTGTAAGGGAATCTGTGACCTTTGTGAAAGAGATAGCGCAAAGAAAATAACATTTTGGAGAAGGAACCGACAGCTGCAACTACAAGCTTCTTCATCTGTGTTTTGAGAGGCAATGAACGCTCATAGCTTCGGTCTCGAAGCAGTAATGAATAGGGTTTATGGGCGAAAGGAATAAGGGTTGGGTTTATGTGCCAACAGCTCTATAGCCTATAGGGAGCCTGAAGTGATCTAAACTGTTGAGTGTCGAGGATTCTTCTGGTTCAGTAGCAGTAGTAGTCAACGTCGCGGTCTACCTGCGCACGGTGTACAAATTATATTCATCTAAAATTTGTTCAATTATGTTTATTGAAGTTAATTAAGCAATAGATTAAAATTTTTAATTAAATTTTAATATAAATATTACTTTTTCATTTAACTTTGATAGATTATTTTCAAATTGTACAAGAATTAAGAAATTTAATTTTTCAATTAACATCATTATTTTCAATCTTTTGCTTACTAAAATATTATTAGTAGGGTTTTTTAATACGATGCACAATAATCGAAATATATTAGAAATGTCAACTCACATTAAGAGCAAAAATGAAAATAATTTTTGAAATTTAAATAAAAAAATTTGCACTGAAATTTATAAAAAATTTGTATTATAATCTATCATTCTAAAGTTAATAAAGTGAAAATTAATTATATGTGTTGATATTTATGTCAACTAATTAAAAGTATTTTAGATATTTAATCATTAAACTAATAATTAAAAAAGGAATATGGCCTATATTTTTGGACAAACCAAAAAACAAAAATAGCCTATAAAGTTGGACAAAAAAGGTATTAATATGTAAATTATATCATAGACTAGTATTTATGTTGATGCATGGACTCAGATCAATGTACACTGATATTGAATTATATATGCATGTTAAACTGCATGTACATTGAAATACATGTATAATAATCATTCACTACATGTACATTATTTTTAGAACCATATCCATGATGTAACATAGACTCGGATTTAGAATATATGAATTGATTAACATAGCTTATATATTTGGTTTTTATAATGCTACTAGTGGTGAAACTCCACTTACACAATATCATTATAATAATAAATTTAACATTTGTTTTTATTAATTAATAAAATTAAAATTAATATATAAATAATAATTAAAAGTTAATTACTATTTCATAAAAAAAATTGTCAAATAAACAAAATAATATAATAAATTTCTTTAAACCTATAATTATGTACAAAGTTAATTGCAACAAACTTATAATTAAATATAGAGTTAGTTGTAAATTTAATATATATTTTTATTAATTAATTAGTTAAAAAATTAAATTAATATATAATAATAATTAAAATTTAATTATTATTTTATAAAAAAGTTTTGGACTAGATCCATCAAAAGCTCTGATACCACTGAAGACTATCTCACCATACAGCTATGACTATGGATTGCATATACGTATGACCATGATCAGCAGCAACAGACTATCAAGTCATATGAGTAGTTTAGCAGTATGACTATGGCTTTCTAGGCATCTCCTTGCCACTTTGCCACTGTCCTGTAGCCAAGTACTCACGAAGAGCTCCACGGTCCTATTGATATGTCCACCAACGGCTTCCACAATCCTCTTAGTATGATGAAATAGGAGATTATGGTTATCAAAGAAAAGGAAAGAAGAAGAAGAAGATGGCAGGGGATTAGATAATACTATCAAAGACTATTGGCTAAGTGTTTTAGAAACTCATGATTGAAGAAAGTGAGATTTTATTCCAAGCAGAACTTTTTAAGAGAAGGATTTTTCTGTCTGTCAAGCATTTGGACAATCACCTTTCGTTCACTGCATAGTTTTTCAAGACCCCTGTATCATTAATTGATACATTTTTCAGAATGAAAGATCATTAACGAATTTATCCTTTTGTTTAGGGTTGTTGTATGAGAACTGTAGGAAATCTTTGCTTGGATAGGCACAAATATCTTCATTTTCCTTGCATTTGATCATTAAATCCTTTCTCCTGTAGGACTTTTTCTCATAACTGGTAACCCAGGTTTCTGGTAGCAACTGTAAGAGCTCATTCCTCGATATCTGGCGAGGAATATGGATACATATGGGTGCATTTTGTGTATCTGCTACTATCAGCAAGGTCTCATTCTCATGAGGGAGAGATAGGTCAATGGAATGATTTTGGATCCTGTAAATCATTTGATAGTGCAGGGTAGTTCCTGTAGCAGAGGCTACTTGAGGAGCTCCAATTATTTGGATATGGACCTTGAGACCAATAAGCACATGTGGGTCCTTTAAGAAGTCAGAAAAACACTACCAATGGACAGTAATGTTGTTTGGTCTTAAAGCAGTTCCCTCATTATTCCAAAAAGGAATTGTGAAAATCGATGAGTTTATCCTTAATAGTGCTCTAATCTACATCAATGATATCCTCCTATTTTCACCAGATGAGGATTCTCATGTTCATCTACTCAAAAGGTTCATGGACCTGACTCAGCAATATGGAATCATGTTATCCAAGATTCTTTTGAAGAACAAGATGAACCAGGCTATTCAGACAGTTGGGCATTGTTCTAGAAGATAGGCATAAAACAACATTTTGCATTCCTAATAGACCACCAAATCAATTAGGGCCATCAAAAGTAGGTCCTTGGTTTACCCTAGAGGATATAAGCCTTGATCGATATAGATATCGTTTCCAGGAATTCAGGGCCTAGATAGATACACTCATATCCACTTTGGAGCTATTTGAATAGCTGTGAGCTATCATGGAAGAAAAGGGCTACCAATCTTTGCAAGGATTTTCTTGCTAGACAACAGGTATATCGAATACTAGCACACAGTAATTGGAACGGTAGAAACATCTCTAAATGCATAATCAATAAATTTCTTAAACTTATAATTATGTACAAAATTAGTTGTAATAAATAGTTATCGATTGATTTATAAGGAAAGTACACTCTGCATTTTTTTTTCTAAAAGACTTTATACCAACCATGTTTTTAAAAAATAAATATAGTACATCAAGTTTTTCCTTTTTATATTCCTACTTGTTTTGCATTCCATTCTTTCAACTCTTCCACCATCTTTTGATTTCTTCTCTTTTTTCTAACTTTTTTTTTTTTGAATTTTGTCTTTATTTTCTCAGCATATGTTCATGCATCTATTTTTGTCGAATTTGCTTGCATGTATTTTGAAAATAATTTTTTTTTTGATTAAATCTAGTTTTCTATGATATTTCCATTTTCATCTAACAATTCTCCTTTGATTAATTCTAATTTCCAAATTTTAAGAAATTTAGTAAACCCTAGGTCAAAGAAGCAATTGAATTTATCTTTTAGTGTTGAAATGGACAGGAAATCCATTTCTAGTAAATTTCCTTCGAAGAAAAGCGTTGAAAATGTTGAAAAAGGTGATAGTGTGAAGGATTTGTGTTCTAAATCAAAAATAAATGTTAAAAAATTGGTATTTGAAGAAGACAAATTTGAAAAGGAAAAGTGTTGAGAACAATGATTTTATGAAAGAGACTGGCAAAGTGTCTAAATTGAAATGGAGGAAGGGTTCCTTTGTTGAAGATCCTATTGCGAAGGTTTCATTTGTTGAAGATCTTGTTGCGATTCCTTAGGTATTTTTTTGAACTTTTTGTTTTATTTTGTGTTGATTTTAGTTTTATTTGTATATGCATAATTTTAGTTGTTTTGGTTTAAATTTTTTTATTAGTAAGTATAATTATTTTATGTTATCCATTTATTTGTACTGTCTTTGTGTGCTTTTATTTGATTTTGATTTTATTTTTGTTTAAAAGAAAGTTGTTCTATATAAGATTTTTTTTTTGCTATATTCATTTTAGTTTGGTGTACTATGTTTGTTTTTTTATAAAAAGTTTATTGTATTATGTTAGGTGTTTTATTTGTTGTTTATTTGTTATTGATTTGTCCCTTATTTGTTTTTGTTTTTTTTATTTTTCAATTTGGATATTTTAGTTTATTTGTTTTATATTTTGTATTTATGTGTATTCTAATTTTTTTTGAAAAAAAATTATTTATGTAAGGTATGAAATACAAGGTTAAAGCTAATGATTACTTTTTTTGCTAGGATTGCAAATAAAAGTTTGATGAAAACTTTTACAGAGAATCAACTTAATATGTTTAGGCAGAGCTATTTTGGTAAGTTTTTAGATTTGGAAAATTTTAAATTGCAAGCATAACTTATTCACTCTTCGCTTTTGAAGGAAGTTAAGCAACCAAATCTTGATGAAATGTGGATTTGTGTTGGTGATATAATTCTAAAGTTTGGTTTATAGGAATTTGCTCTTATAATTGGGTTAAATTGTCAAGGAAAGCGCAACAAGTTGAATTTCCCTAAGGTTTCTAATGGAAGTTTTGAAAAGTATTTTGATTTTGTGAAGAAGGCTAATAAGCAAGCAATTGAAGATTGTTTTCTATAGAAAAGGTGGTGTGATGATAATGATGTGGTTAAGAGTGCAATGTTATACTTTGTTAAGCTTTTTATTTTGTTTAGTTTTGTATCTATTAGGGTTGTTGAGAAGCATAATATTAGTACTTTTTATAGTGATAAGTGTAATGACTACCCTTGGGGAAATGAATTTTTCAAGGCATGATAAGACATAAAAGTGCATATTTAATTGTAGTGATTTTTCCATTTTGTGTGTTTAATTTCCAACCTTAATTAAATTTTATATTTAAGAAATTTAATTTTGGTATTTCTGGTGTGTTAGGGGTGAAAAGGGGAGATTAGACATTAATTTGTAAGATTCTTCAATTTTAGGGCAAAAATAGATGAAATGCAGTTTACGACAAAAGATTTACTAAGATAGGGTGTGGGCACGGCTTACCAATTCGAGGCTAACAAATTTAGAAGAACAATGAGCTACTTTTTTTATTTTGATTTCTACAAAAGATCCTATTTTATTTAGGAGATTTATATTAAGTATAAATCTTCTTTTGATATTGTCCAAAACCAATTACGAAGCTATTGACACTTGTGCTCTAAGAAGGGGATATTGAAATGGTGAGTAATTTGAATTTTAAAGGAAGCACACATAATTAAAAAATTAGAGAAAGAGTATAAGAAGAATGAAGATAAGAGATTTATAGTGATTTTGGTATTAACCAACTCTACATCCACTTTCCAATTCACCAATTTGGTGGTTCACTAAATCAATAGTGTCTTACAAGCTCACACTCAACTTAGTATTTAGGCTCACTCTAAACCTTACAAGTGTTTTTCCAAGGCTCACACTCAAACTTTACACAAGTGTTTTATCAAGGCTAACACTCAAACCTATACAATAGTTTTCTAAGGCTCACTCTAAAACTTAAACAAGAGTTTGTTACGCAAAAGCTCACTCATAAAACTAAATCCAAGGTGTTTAAAGGTCATACCAAACTATGTAAAAAGAAATAAAGTTATGAAAATTAACTTTGCAAGAGTTTTGGCACAATCAATGGTTATTCTCTTACATTCAAGCCTATTTGGTGGTGTATTTATAGGCTACAATCATATCAAAGTGATGTTATAAATAAAATTATTTTCAAATCTCCAATGTATGCTAGGTAGATCCTGCATTTCTTGTTTATCACATGAAATTCATGATCGAGACCTTCATTCACGGTCATGAGATTCACATAAACTCATGTGTATCTAATGACTAGTTCATGTGGCATTTAACCATTGGTTCTTCAAGAAAAACAACCATTGCATTTCTTAAGTAATAGTGAAAGTCACAGTCTCTATTTTCCTCTTTGGACGTGATGCTCACCATGAAATCGTCTGCTTGAATGAAGAAGTTACTTTACCAAATTCACGGTCGCTACAATTCTTTCGCTACCTCAATATTTGATCATCCAACGATTCTTTGGGACATATAGCATGATCTGGTTGAAGATTTAGTTCCCTCCAAATGAATGCAAAAATCATTATTGCGACTATAGACGAGACATGCACCACAAAATTGTCTATATAAGATTCATTCAACTCTTTTGGAGGATAGCAGTCGCGATTTTTTACTTCATGATCGTGAATTAGAGTGTAAATTTCAACCTTTGAGATTAAGGCTTTTATTTAACTTTCAAAGTGATCCTAACTAAATATCTATAGGATCAACACTTAAAATTGATATTAAAACATTTTAATCTATATTATCAAGATCAAAAGAGAGTTTTGACTTAGGCTGGACTAACCTAGTCCAACAATCTCCCTTTTTTTGATTTTGACAATCTAGATTGAATATGCAAAGAATAAAGAATCCATTATGCATGCTCTAAAGTGAATGATTGTGAAGTGATTCAAATCATAAGTATGAAATTACTCCCTTTAATCTATGCTCCCCCTTAGTTATTCTAATAAGATCATTGTCTTAGCTTATTCTAATGGCTTGATACCTAATAAACATTTGAAACTTTATCCCTTTTTCATTAGCAATCTTCATTCAGTTTTAGATTTTCCATGATGAGAATTTGGTGAAAGAGTCCCACATCCTCCAATATTAAACACTTTGCTTTGGTCGTCAAACATACTTTAGTCCTTAATGGTTAGTCTTTGAAGGATCCTCTAATTTGAGGTTTGCCTTTCTAATGTGGCAAAAGACATTAGTATGCTCATATCTCATGTAATAATAGAATTGGAGTTTATACTTGTAAGTCTTTCTCTATAAGCAACCTTGTTGTGAGTAGGAGACCTTCTAACACTTTGGTTTTGTGAATGTATGCAAATGTATGAGTGATGAGGAGTAGAATAAAAGTTTTTGCGTGTGTGCCTTTGAGCATGCCTCTTAGTATAAATGTATGCATGATTTGCTCTTTGAGACTTAACTCTTGAGCCTTTGGAAGGCTTTCCTCTACCCTTTTGGCATAGGTGACTTAGTGCTAGGAGCACTTTTCTTCCCAATAACCTCAATACTAAAAGTTTGAGGCATAGATACCTTAATGAATGTAAGAGGAGAAGATGTAGATGAAAAGGCTCCAATGAAGCCTAAACCATGTCCCACTAAAGGTGGTCTTTGAGATACAATCAATGTATCTAAAGTTTCTTTCTTTTTATGAAATTTAAAGATAGAATTTCTGAGTTTAATGATTCACCTTTGAAGAATCATTTTCTTTCTCAAAGAATCAATAAAGAATGAAGATTTGGAAAGAATTTCTAAAGATTTTTCAAGTTTTTCATTAGAAGTTCTCAGGTCACTTACATGATCATTTAAGTTTTTAAATTCATCCTTAAGTTTTAAAAATTTTTCTTGTAAGTTTTCATTTTTGATTTATATTTCTGACATTTTAAAGTTAAAGCTTCAAAAAGCTCATCATCCATATTATCAAATGCATCATACTCATCACAAGAGTGTGAAATTACCTCATTGAAGGAGTCCTTTTGAGTCATAAAGCAAAAGTTTGCAACTTCCTCATCACTTGGAACATCATCCCAAGTAGCCTTAAAGCTCTTCTTATTTTCCTTATGGTAATAAGAAGATAACTTTCTTTGGATTCTTTTTTCTCTTCTCTTTTTCATCGACTCCTTAGTCCTTTTTAATATCTTAGCAAGCTCTTCTTCTTTTTTGTCATTTTCATTTGAGTCACTTGAGTTTAAATCATTTCTTGAGCTTTGAAAGCGGGAGTTTTCTTCTCCATTTTCTCTCATTGTCCTCTTAGCTTTTGCATCTCTTTATCCTTTTTAAAAATCATCTCATTAGTGAAAAGCTTACCAATGAGAGCATCGGTTAGCACTTTCCTAATCTCTATATTAGACTTTTGAATGCCATATACTCTTGCACCAAATTTATCTAATGGAAGAGATTTCAGGATTTTAGTATTTAACTCATAGTTAGTAAGAATTCTTGCAAACTTTTTCATGTTTGTGACGATAGAGAGGAGTCTATTTGTCATATCAGTGATGCTTTCAACGTCTTTCATCATGAAGAGCTCTCACTCTGTCATATACATCTCTAACCTACTTGATTTCATAAGAGTTATGCATTCATGATAATTTTCTAGTGCTTTCTATATGGCATGTATGATTTGGCAATGTTAGACTCTCCAATTTCTTCTCTTGACATGGAGTTCAGGAGAATAGTCATTACCTCTTGTTCTTGCCATTTGTCTTCCTATGTGTTTCACTCCATTCTTCTCTTACAATGACCACCTTTACTCCTCCAATCATCTTTGTTGAAGGCTTCCACTCTTCAAGTACATAATCTCATAAGTTAATGAGATTGTTATCCATTTTATGCTTCTAAAAAGCATAATCATTGTCATCAAAGTGGGGATTAAGATGAGAGTGGGTTCATTCTTATGCCATTGATCTTTTATGTCGCAATTAAGGCTTGAAGTGAGACTTAACTCTGATATCAATTATTGGCCCTCATACACCAAAAAAGTGGGGTTGAATTGGTGAGTAATTTGAATTTGAGAGGAAGCACATCAATTAAAAAATTAGAGAAAGAGTAAAAGAAGAATGAAGACAAGAGATTTATAATGATTCAAATATTAACCAACCTTACACCTACTCCTCAATTCACCAATTAGGTAGTTCACTAAATCATTAGTGTTTTACAAGCTCACACTTAACTTAGTATTCTGGCTCACACCAACCTTATAAGTGTTTTCCCAAGGCTCACACTCAAACTTTGTATAAGTGTTTCATCAATGCTAACACTCAAACCTTACATAAGTGTTTTATCAATGCTAACACTCAAACCTTACACAAGTGTTTTATCAAGGCTAACACTCAAATCTACATCCACTCCTCAATTCACTAATTGGGTGATTCACTAAATCACTATATTTTATGAGCTTACACTCAACTTAGTATTTAGTCTCACACCAAATCTTACAAGTGTTTTCCTATGGCTCACACTCAAACCTTACACAAGTGTTTTATCAATGCTAACACTTAAACCTTACATAAGTGTTTTATCAATGCTAACACTTAAACCTTATACAAGTGTTTTATCAAAACTAACACTCAAACCGTACACAAGTGTTTTATCAAAGCTAACACTTAAACCTATACAAAAGTTTTCTATAGCTCACTTTAAAACCCAAACAAAAGTTTTCTATACAAAAGCTCACTCTTAAACCTAAACCCAAAGTGTTTAAAGCTCACACCAAACTATGTACAAAGAAATAAAGTTATGAGAATTAACTTTACAAGATTTTTGGCACAATCAATGGTTATACTTTTGCATTCTAGCCCATTTGGTGGTGTATTTATAGGCTACAATCACCAAAAAGATGTTACAAATAAAACTATTTTCAAATCTCCAAAGTATGTTAGACAGATCTTGCATTTATTGCTTGTGAGATGAAATTTATGATTAAGACCTTCATTCGTGATCGCGAGATTCACATAATCCCGTTTGTATCAAATAACTAGCCCATGTGGCATTTAACTATTGATTCTTCAAGAAAAATAGTTGTTGCATTTCTTGAGTAATAATGAAAATCACGGTCTCTATTTTTCTCTTTGGATGCAATGCTTACCATAAAATCATTTGTTTGAATGGAGAAGTTGCTCACCAAATTTGTGATCTCCACAATTCTTTTGCTACTGTAAAATTTGATCTTCTAACGAATCTTTGGGACACCTAGCATGATATGGTTAAAACATTTAGTTCCCTCCAAATGAATGTAAATCTACCAGTTGAGACTCTGGACATGACATGTACCATGAAATCGTTTGTATAAGATTTGTTCAACTCTTATAGAGGCTAGTAGTTGCAAGCTTTGACTTTGTGATTGTAAATTAGAATGTAAATTTCAATCTTTAAGATTAAGGCTTCCATTCAACTTCCAAAGTGATCTTAGCTAAATATCTATAAGATCAACACTTGAAATTGATATTAGAACCTTTCAATTTATATTGTCAAGATCAAAAGAGAGTTTTGACTTAGGCTTGACTAAACTAGTCCAATAAAAGCCAATTCTTTTAAGGATTTTTAAAAAGATTTTTGTTCTATAAATAAGAGTCTCTTTTTTTGCATGGAGGAAGAGGAAAAATGTGCAAGCAAATCGAAGAGGGCAATTAACATCAATTGGAAACAATCTTTTCTTCCATTGTGAACTCATAAGTCTATTTCTTCTTCTCCTTCACCCTTCTAGTTTTCTTTTCTTATTCATGAGCTAATTTTCTTGTAGCTAAGGCTATAAGAAGCCTCATCACAACAATGGATTGATTTTAATTTTATTTAATCAATATATTTTTATTTTATATTGTCTATGAATTATTATGCTTAATGATATTAGGAGATTGACCACCTCTAGATTGATTTATTTTATGTGAAAGAGTTGGGAAAGGATTTTGCATAATTGATCATATTCATGGTGTGAATTGAATAATATATAGGAATATATATATATACATGATTCATCTGATTTCATATGTTTTTCATAGAGATTAATAAATTTTCTATTTCGAGAACTCTATATAAGGATCTAAGGGTTACTTGATAAAAACATGATTAATATATCTTGAGAGGGAACAGTAAGCATTTTTAGAAAAAATCTCAGCCTATGAAAATAATTAATTGTCTTGGTTAAATTTAATAACTTGAAATATATTAGAGTGACTAAGTGAACTAATAGTCTTAGCTCTTTAAATTTGATTGTTGCAACTTTGATTAATTATTACTTTCCTTTTATTTTCTTTTAGTCTTTAAATTTTTGTATTTTATTTATTTTAAATTTTTATATTTTAATTATTCTTTTAAATTCAGTTGTCCAAATAATCATAGGTTGACTATAGTTTTAGTACTTATTTTATTAAATCCCCATGGAAATGATATCTTTTTACTACTTGATAAATCGTACACTTGCTAGGATAATTTAAATTTTAACCATCAAGTTTTTGGCAACGTTGCTGACGATTTAATTCTAAAATAATATTATAACTTGTTAATCTTGATTAATTTAGATTTTTCTATTTTTTAGTTAGCTTTTAATTTTTGCTTGTTCAGGTTCGTTAGTGCATGACATGCACTAGTGGCGAAGAACCAGTGGAACTTGATCATGAAATAGAGAGAACTTGTCATATACATCGAAAGGCTAACAAAGATACAGAGAAAGAGCAAGCTAAAATCAAAATGACAAATGCTAATCAAACTCTTTTGCACTATGCTTGTCCAACAATTGATGGAGCTACTTTTAGGATCAATAAGTCAACAATCCAAGCCAACAACTTCAAAACTAAGTCAAGAATCATCCAGAAGATTCAAACCAGTATTCAATTTAGTGGGCTACTAAGTGATAATTATAATGTACACATTGTCAACTTCCTAGAGATTTACTACACCTTCAAGCATAATGGAGTTAGTGATGATGTTATTAGACTTCGGATTTTTCCTTTTTCATTATAAGAAAAGGCTATTGATTGGTTTACTTCACTTCTTTTAGGTAGTATCCCTACATGAGCTTATTTGACTAAAAAATTTTTGGCTAAGTATTTTCCTCCTTCTAAACTAACTAAATTGATAAATGATATTATCACTTTTGTTCAATTAGAAAGAGAGAGAGAGACATTATACGAGGCTCAGGAGAGATTTAAGGAAATGCTTAGAAAGTGCCCTCATCATGAAATCCCAATTTGGCATCAAATTCAAACTTTTTATAATGGTGTTACTCCATTTAACCATTCAATAATTGATGTCGCTACAGGTGGTACAATTATGAGAAAATCTTCTAACAGAACGTTTGAGCTAATGAAGGAGATGGCTTCTAATAGTTATCAATGGAATAATGATAGAGCTTATCGTAGGAGACATGGAGTGCACAATATTGATTCTTTACTACTTTATCCACTCAAATTCCTTCTTTAAATAAAAAAAAAAATTAGATAATCTTAGTGCTACCACAATAAATGTTTCAACTTTTAAACCATGTAACTTATGTGGCCAAATGAGACATCTAAGCTTTGATTATCAAGTAGAAAATCCTTTTGTTTCTAATCATGAAAGTGTTAACTTTGTTTTTCATGGCAATAGGTCAAATTTCAATCCCTATTCAAATAGATATAATCCAAGGTGGAAAATCCATTCAAAATTTTCATGGAATAACAACCAACCGAAGGCACCCCTTAGGCTTCAACAATAACCACCACCATAAGCAAAAAAGGGAAATTTGGAGGATTTAATTACCAAGTTCATCAATAGCACTAAAACAAAATTTCAAAACCATGAGACATTTATAAGGAACTTGAAGTTCACGTGGGATAGTTGGTTAGCATGATGTCCAAGAGAAGAGAAGGTCAGTTCCTTAGTAATATCAAAAGCAATCTAAAAGAATAAGTGGTATCACTTTACAAGTTGGAGAAATAATAATTAAAGAAGAAAAGAAAGAGGAGCATGACAAGGTAGATGACTCATCCATGAAACCCACAGGTAGCACACCTAACCATAATTTAGGTGTTATTCAATTTCATTTTCCTTATCCTAAAAGAGTTTTGAAAGGTAACTTGGATAAACAATTTGAAAAATTTTTAGAAGCATTTAAAAAGGTACATGTTAATATTTCTCTTCTTGATTGAGTTTTCCAAATGCCAAGTTATGCTTAATTTTTGAAGGATGTGATTTCTAACAAAATGAAGCAGGAAGAACATGAGATGGTGAAGCTTAATGAAGAGTGTTCAGCAATTCTCTTAAATAAATTACCTCCAAAACTCAGAGATTCAAGAAGTTTTTCTACCCCTTACACTATAAGAGACACTAAATTTGAGAAATCCTATGTGATCTAAGTGCTAGTGTGAACTTAATGTCACATTCAATTTTTGAAAAACTTGGATTATATAAATTGGCATCCACTACTATTAATTTGCAACTAGCTAGTAAAAGTATTAAACATCCTAGGCGAAGAGTAAAAGATGTTTTAGTTCAAGTGGGTAAACTTATTATACTTATTGATTTTATTGTGTTGGATATGAAAGAAGATAAAGAAATGCCTTTAATCTTAGGTAGACCTTTTCTTGCTACTAGTAATGCTTTGATTGATGTACGATAAGGTTCTTACTCTTATAGTTAATGGAGAGGAAGTAGTGTTTAATGTGTTAAAATCCATGAAACATCCCAACATAATTAAACATGAAATAAATATGATTGCATTTCATTGATGTTTGTGTAAATGAAGCAAATACATTAAGATTAAAAGATCCTTTAAAGAATGTTGTTATTAATTCTTGTCATGATGCATAAGTCTTGGATGAAGAACATAATGAGGCTTTCAATTATTTAGAGGTGGGACTAGAAGGATTAAAGTAAAGGAAATTTTTACTTTTGGAGTAACCAACTCTTACCAAATAATTACAACCTTCTATTGAAACACCTTTAACTTTAGAACTTAAACCTTTGCCTCCTCATTTAAAATATACATTTTTAGGAGAAAATTAAACCTTACATGTGAGTGTTTCTTCTAAATTGCAAGTCCACAAGAAGAAAAGTTGAAAAAGGTGCTTAAGGAACACATCCTAGCTATTGGTTGGAGCATTTTCAACATAAAAGGCATAGGTCCCTTAGTTTGCATACATAAAATTTTGATAAAGGATGGATTCAAGCCTAAAGCTTAACCACAAAGAAGGTTAAATCCTAAAATGTAAGAGGTAGTAAAGAAAGAGATTCCTAAATGTCTCAAATTAGGTATTTTCTATCATATCTCTGATTCATCATAGGTAAGTCTTATTGAAGTCATACCCAAAAAAGGTGGAACCACTGTTGTGTTAAATGAAAATAATAAATTGATTCCTACTAGGACAATAACTAGTTGGAGGGTGTGTATCGATTATAGAAAATTAAATGAAGCCATTAGGAAATATCACTTCCCTCTTCCCTTTATTAATCAAATGGTTGGAAAATTTGTAAGGCATGAGTTTTATTATTTCTTAGATGGTTATTCTTGATATCTTCAAATATCCATCGCACTTCAAGATCAAGAAAAAACCACTTTCACTTGCCCATATGCAACATTTACATTTAGAAGGATGTCATTCAAATTATGTAATGCACCAGCTACATTTTAGCACTGCATGATGTCTTTGCCCGGTAATTTTGTTGACAACTTCATGGAAGTATTCATGGATGATTTCTCCATATTGGCTATTGAGCACCAAGAAAGGGAGGTTGAATTGATGGGAATTTAAAAATTTAGAGGGAAGATAAAGTATTTGCGAAATTGAAAGAGAAGGAAAAGGAATGAACACAATATTTTTATACTAGTTTAGATATTAATGAACCTTACATCCACTCCCCAATTCTTTATAATTAGTTGTTCTACTAACTCAAATGGTGTTTTCAAGCTCACACCAAACTTGTATAATGTATTCTAATGGTTCACACACAACTCTTCAACTTGTATTTCAAGGCTCATAAAAAAACATCACTCAAGTGTTTTTTCAAAGGCTCACGCTTAACCTAATACAAGAATTTTGACAACTAGGCTAACTCTCAAACCTAATTATAATGGTGTTTAATGCTTACACCTAATAATATTAACTCATATACAAAGAAAAAGAGGTTAAAAAGTAAAATTGTAAGAGTTTGTTTATAATCAATTATATTCTCTTGCATTCATGTATATTTGGTGGAGTATTTATAGGCAATAACCACTAAAGAGACATTACGAACAACCTATGTTAAATCTTTAAGGTAAGCTAGGCAGATTTTGCATTACATACCTGTCAGACTAGTTTTGCGATTGTGACTAGTATTTCGCAATCGCGAATTTTTGTTTTGCACTAAAAAGACTAAAATCGTAATGGAGAATCCTGTTTGTATCTAAAGGCAAGTCCAAATGGTGTGCTGCTATTAGTTTTCTAAGAAAAATAGTCATTGAATTTATCCAATCAACCAAAAGTCGTGGTCATGATTTATGTTCTTTTTGGGCGCAACTATGACTGCATATCCTTCTATCTGGTAAGGAAAAAATGCTTCAGTGGATTGCAATCTCCACAGCTTTTTTACGCTCGCGAATTTTGATATACCAATGGTTATCTTAGATACTTGGCAAGTTTTGGTTGCGGTTTTGGTTCCCTCTATACAGCTACAAAAGTCATGGTCGCAACTAGGAATGTGAATCACATTGTATGACAATCATGTCTTCCTTAGCTGGATCGCGATTGTGATTTGCTCTGCGAATTAGTCTAGTTCAAGTTCATCCATCCTTGTTGCAACGTCGTGGTCGTAATTTTCAGGTTCTTAATCGTGAATTTGTGTCTTACTCAATGTTTGAGATTTAGACTCTCATCCAACTTTCAATGCAAACCTATCTTAAAAACTGCAAATGCAAAACTTAAACAAGATGTTGGAACCTATCAATCTTCATTGTTAAGATCAAAAGAGACCTTTGACTTAGGTTTGACCAACCTTGTCCAACACTCCTTTTATGGATCATCATTTGATGCATGCTTGCATAATTTAGAAAAAGTAATTAAAAAGTGTGAGCAGTCTAACCTTGTTTTGAATTGGGAAAAATGTCATTTCATGGTTAAGGAAGAAATATTTCTTAGGCATAAAGTATCATCTCAAGGCATTGAGGTAGATAAGGCTAAGGTGGAACTAATTGAAAAACTTACTCCACCTAAATCTTTAAAAGAAGTTAAGGGTTTTCTTGGTCATGCAGGTTTTTATAGAAAGTTCATTAAGGATTTTTCTAAAATAGCTAAACCCTTGACAAATGTTTTGGTTAAAGATGTACCATTTGAATTTGATGATAATTGTTTGCATGCATTCAATATTCTTAAGGAAAAATTGATTCAAGGCCTTATTATTTTAGCTCCAAAATGGGATCTTCTATTTGAAATCATATGTAATGCAAGTAATGATGCTTTAGGTGCAGTCTTAGGGCAAAGAAAAGATATGAAATTTCACACCTACTGAGAAGGAATTACTTGTCATAATATTTGCTATTGAAAAATTTTAATCTTATTTGCACTTGTCTAAAGTCATTGTGTTTATCGATAATTCTCCTTTGAGATATTTACTTGTTAAAAGAGATGCAAAACCTAGGTTGTTGAGATGGATTTTATTATTATAAGAATTTGACCTAGAAATCAAAGATAAAAAAGGGTAGTGAAAATACAGTGGCTGATCATCTATTAAGGCTTGATGAAAATTATGTAGAAAATATGAATGATTTTTCATTGCATGATGAATTTCCCGATGAGCAGTTATATGTTGTTAACACTAACCAAGAACCTTGGTTTGCTGATTTTGTTAATTTTTTGGTAGGGAGAGTGGTGCCATCTCACTTCACATATTAATAAAAGAGAACATGTTCTTCGACATAAAACACTACTTATGGGATGAACCTTACCTGTACAAAATTTATGGAGATGGAATGGTAAGATGATGTATTCCTGAGGATGAAATCCAAAGTATAGTTAGTTTTTCCCATGATAAAAAAGCAAGAGGTCATCGAACAACTACAAAAATTCTTGAAAGTGGTTTTTATTGGCCTACACTCTTCAAAGATGTTCATTCTTATGTAAGTGCTTGTGATCATTACCAACGAACATGTACGAGTGATAAAAAGGAAATTCCAACTCAATGAATTGGAAGAATGGAGATATTTCACATATGAGAATTTCTAAATTTACAAAGAAAGAACCAAGGCATAACATGATGCACGTATTACAAAGAAAGACTTTCATAAAGGTGATAAAGTTTTTTTCTTTAACTCTCATTTCAAATTATTTCCCGGGAAGTTATAGAGTAGATGGATTGGACCATTTGTGGTAGCTAAAGTGTTCCCTCATGGTGTGGTTGATTATACAATAGCAATGAAGGCACTTTGAAGGCTAACAAATAACCCTTAAAGCACCATATCAAAGGGGAGCAACCCATCCATTATGAAACATTTGTTTCATTGTAAAATCCATAAAAATAAATAGGAAGTAAATTCAAGCTAATGACTCTAAAAGAGCATTTGTTGGGAGGCAACCCAATAATTTTAATTTTAAACTTTTATGCTTTTATTTTATTTTTGCAAATTTTTCTTGATTTTCATTATATTTTTAATTATTTTATTGCATTTTTAATCTTTTGGGCATGTTTTTTAGTTAGTTTTAAAAAAATTAATCAAATATTAATTTTTGATAAAGAGTGCCCATAGTTTAGTGCCCATTACAAACATTCACTCGTCTACAAAAGTCATGTCATGGTCTATCGCACTAAATCTTTTATTTATTTGTTTTATGTCTTATTTGTTAGTCAACATAAGTTGTGCCCATGGCTTATCGCATTAACTATTTACCAAGCATAAGGTGTGCCCACAACTTATTATGCATTCCTTTACAAAAATAAGTTATGCCCACGGGCTATTCACATAAATCTTCTGCCTAAATTTTTACTTAGCATTCTTTTATATTTCTTTTTAACTTATAATTAATTTTATTTTACTTCTTTTTTATGTTTCTCCTCTCCCTAAAACTTTCATTGTTGACTAAGCAAGCTTCCTTCAGTCTTTATTGTTGACTAAGTGAACCATTGTCAACTCCTCTTCTCCACGATGCTCCTCGCTTCACCACCCAATATAATTTATTTGCACTTGATCTGCAGCAGGTCAAGCATGCCACCATCCTCTTCTCGATCTTCGACCTTGATGTCGCCCTCCTTTTCTTCGAGTCAACAATTGGCAAACAACATTGGTGACACTGTATTAGCCTATATCTACTCCTTACGGCCCTCCAGAACTGTATCTGACTTCGCCTACCAACTGACCTCCCTC
Organism: Omphalea diandra; assembly: GCA_949677035.1. NCBI lineage: Eukaryota > Viridiplantae > Streptophyta > Magnoliopsida > Malpighiales > Euphorbiaceae > Omphalea > Omphalea diandra. Next base: position 54,462 of record CATIWR010546944.1, read on the forward strand.
AACACTAGTGTCTCCCTCATTAACACCAACCTGTCCACTCCACCAAGTTCGCCTTTCCTATTTTTTTTATTTTTATTTTAAAAAACAAGAGAGAAAGTATAAGCACTATTTGATTCCATCAAACCCACACACCTTCATCTTTCATATTTTTTAATTATCACCATGGTGAGATTGAAAGCAGTTGATAAACGAACCAAAACCTCGATCATTGAGGCTCCTCCATGCCAACACTCCTGGGTCGACAAAGGTAAATCCATTCTACCTCCCTTCAACTTAATGTTTGGTGGACATTTAAAGTTCAAAAATAAAGAGCCCTAATATAGGTATGAACAAGTTTGCACCTACAAAATCATTCCTTGTAAGTATGTTCACTACCCCATTCTTGATTTATTGTCTATCAAGGAACAATTGGATCAATTAATTGCAAATATTGGTTGGGAGCCTTACTTTATAAAGCAATGCCTTGCATACATTAAATTAACTAGGGAATTCTATGCCACATTTTATTTCACCCCACCTACTAATCTCACTCTACAAACACTCAAAATTATTCAATTTCGATTGTTAGGGAAGCAATTTGCCATGTCCATTACTGAATTTAATATTGCTCTGGGGTTTGTTGATAAAGCATTTGCACAATCCATTACATATTATAACTCTAGATGTGATGTTAATGGTGAGTTTCAACCACATTCTTTGTGGAAATCTTTGTCTATGGATACTACTAGTTATGACCCAAGTCAATCAAAAAGTTCCTTTCTTCATGACTTGATTCTTAGATATATCTAGCGTTTCCTCACCTTTAATTTTTTGGGTCAGAGAGATAGTTTTAGGACTCTAAGCAAAATTAAATTTTATTTTTTGTTATGCATGAAAAATAACGTCAAGTTTAATTTGGGTTCATGGTTAGCCACTTAATTTCGCACAATAGCCACAAAAATAGACCATTAATTCTTGGGTTGTATATTACTCATCTTGCTCTAAATTTGAAATTGTTTGATATTAATTCAACTGATATGCATGTGGCATGTGCCATGGAACCTTTGGATATGGGTTGTTTAGAACGCATGGCTATTGTTGTGAAGGGAAACAGTGTTTTTAGTTTTGCAGCTTTAGGACCTTCTTTTACACCATTGGTGCGCCACCAAAAGCGATCCCACACTATCATTACTGAAGATGAAATCAATTTAAGTGATCATCCATCCACATCTGTGCACCTCAATTAGCCGACATTGATGCTCATCTTCAACGTTTAGAGCACCACATGTATAAGATGGAGTAAAAATTTTGTAGCCTTTTTCACATTTGTGGGATTCAGCACCGTTTCTACTGTCACCATAGTCTTTTACTCTAATTTTAGGAAAGTTTTTCTTTGTTTCCTTTTTATGTTTTTTTAATTTATTTCTTTATCTTTTGCCTTCTTTTTGATACATTGAGGACAATGTACCTTTTAAGTGTGGGGAGGCCTTGTATGTTTGATATTTTAACTTAGGAAAAAAAAATTATTCTTGCTTGATAATGTTCTCTTTAAAAAATTTCTTCTTTTTTGTGTTGGTTTTTAAATGATTTTGAGTTATCATGAACTTTGTGCTTGGGAAAATATTCCTAGAAAAGAAGCAATCATGATTAAATGAATTTCTTTTACTTGGTTGAGTGTTTCTTCGCTTTGATAATTAATTGAATGAAAAACGTGTAAGATTTAATACAATTGAACCTTTATTGTGAGCTTTTGAGCCTGTGAGCATTTTTATTCTTTGTTGTTCTAATTTGTTTTTATTGATTGTTTATCAAACTTGGGTTGTATATTCTTGAACTTGGGTTATTATGCATGATAAGACCACATTAATGAGTTTTTGTGTTAAAAAGTAGAAAAGGTATTTAGGTTAACTCCTTTTTAACTACCATCATGATAGTCCCTTAAGAAAGTCAAATTGAGCCTTAACCCTTTTTTTTGTTTGCACCATATTAATTTTACCTTAAACCTCTTTAATTTTCCTTTACCTTTTTTATCAAAGGATTTTAATTGAGTTGGCATAAGAATGGGAACCACTTTTCAGCAAATTGAAAAAAAAAAAAAAAAAGAAGACACATTCTACTTCTATATGTTGGTGCTAAGTAACCGAGGATATTCATTACAATTGTTTATCTTTGCGTTAAACGATTGTCAATATGAGTATGCTAGAGCATTCTAAATATGTTTTAAGCTACATAATTGGGAGAATTCATCACAAATGTTTACTTTCGCGTAAAAAGGCTAAAAATAATTTAGAAAATAATAAAAAAAAAGAAAGGAAAAGAAAAATATTTTAATTGTTTTAGTTGTGGTGTTGTGTAAGGAAAAATTAGAATTCATGCCAATTAAATTAATTCCTTTGATAATTTTTCACACATAATTTTGTTTTTATCAAACCTAACCCAAATCCTATTATAACCCATTTTATACCTCTTCTTGATTTTTAATGCATAAAACTCACATTAAGTGGCAGAGATATGATATATGGGCAAGCTTATAGTAATATCATCCCCTATTTTGACTTATTGAGTGAAACCATTGAGAGAGTATTTGAACCATGTTACATTTGATTTTAAAGAGGTTGTTAAGGGAAAGAAGTGTTTATCCTTGTTTTAAAGACTTCATCTATGAAATGCTTATTTCTTTTGATTACAAACTGACTTGAGTTCATTGTGAATTGGTAATTCAAGATTGTTTGATGACAAACTAAAAAAGTGAAGGATGAAGAATTGGAAGGGTTATTGAGTTTGAGTTAAGTATACTTGAGAACAAGGATTATCTTAAGTATGGGGAATTTGATAAGACATAAAAGTGCATATTTAATTATGGTGATTTTCCCATTTTATGTGTTGAATTTTCAACTTTAATTAAATTTTATATTTAAGAAAATTAAATTTAATATTTCAAGTATGTTAGAGGTGAAAAAGGGAGATTAGAAATCACTTTGTAATATTCTTCAATTTTAGGGCAAAAAAAGGTGAAGTACAATTTGCAGCAGAAGATTTAACAAGATAGGATGCAGTCGCAACTTACCAATTCGAGGCTGACGAATTTAGAAGAATAAGAAGCTACTTTTTAGCTTGATTTCTATAAAATATCCTATCTTATATAGGAATTTTGACTTAAGAGATTTAACCTAGATATAGATCTTCTTTTGATATTGTCCAAAACCAAATAGGAAGCCAATTCCTCTAGAAATTTTTTAGAGAGATTTTTATGCTATAAATAGGAGTCCTTTTTCTTGTATGGGGAAAGAGGAAAAACATGGGAAGCAAAAGAAAGAGGACAACTAACCTCAATTGGAGACAATCTTCTCTTCCATTGTGAACTCATAAGTCTATTTCTTTTTCTTCTTTCTAGTCTTCTTTTCTTATTCATGAGCTAATTTTCTTCTAGTTAACTTCGTGGGAAGGCTTATCACAATAATAGATTGATTTTATTTAATCAATATATTTTTATTTAATATTATCCATGAATTATTGTACTTAATGCTATTGAGAGATTGGTCACCTCTTGATTGATTTATTTTATGTGAATGAATTTGGAAAGGATTTTGCATAATTGATCAAATAATTCATAGTGTGAATTGAATGGTATATAGGATTATATATACTTGATTCACCTAATTTCACAGGTTTTGCACAAAGATTAATATGTTTTCTATTTCGAGAACTCTATAAAGGAATCTAAGGGTTACTTGATAGGAGTAAAACTAATAAATCTTAGGAGAGAATATTAAATAATTTTAGGAAAAATCTCAGTTTATGAAAATAATAAATTGTCTTGGTTAAATTTAGTAAATTGAAATCTATTGGAGTGACTAGGCGGACCAATAGTCTTAACTCTTTAAATTTGATTATTGCAACTTTGATTAATTATTGTTTTCCATTTATTTGCTTTTAGTCTTTAAATTTTCATAGTCTATTTATTTAAATTTTTGTAATTTAATTATTCTCTTAAATCTTGTTGTCCAAATAATCATAGGTTGTTTATAGTTTTGGCACTTGTTTTTTTAAATCCTCGTGGAAACAATTTTTTCTTACTACTTGATAACTAGTACACTTCCATAATAATTTCAATTTCAACTATTAAGGTGACCATTGATAATTTGAAGAAACAGGCTACTGGTAAGGAAAAGAGATTTGTAGAATTGAAAGCTAAAGGGTTGAAGAGCAATTTATATTATAAATTTTCCATTGGCATTTCAAATCTAATTTTATGAGTATTGTCCGATTGTGGCTGATAAGTTTTGTAAATTTTCTGGTGGAAGTATACCTTGCATGCTCAATTGGTCTATGAGTTATTCTCCAAATATTAATCAACTTCAAAGGAAAGTCTTCAATCTGTCTTCTGAGAAGGTAATTTTTTTTCTTTTTGTTTAATTTCATTTTAATGAAATTTTTTTTTATGTTTGATGTTTGTTATTTGTTTTATTGATATGCTATTTTTTTCTTTATAGTTGAATTTGAAAAATATTTTTCCTATTGATGAGGAGAAAGTTCAGTTGAGGCTGAACGGATTTTTTGTAAAATCATTTGATCCAACTACTGTTTTGAAGGGGAAGAGGTTTGTAATTTTCTCTGAAGATGATTTAGTGGATTGCCTGGCTCTAAAAGTGCTTCATCATCTTCGTCAAATGACGTATGTTTGTAAAAGATGCAAAAATAGTTGGATGCAGTTATGAGAAGACAAGATATGTTCATATTTCAGTTATTTTCAGAGGTTTATGAAAGGTTATTTCAAAAAACAGTTTAGTTTGATTTGTTCTAATCTCACTATCATAACTTGAAGTATATTTTTTTTAAACAGTTTTTAGTTCTAATACATACATATATACATATATATATATACATATATATATATATA
>CATIWR010546957.1:0-17584 GCA_949677035.1 Omphalea diandra
TTCTTTTTAGATATATATATATATATATAGATATATATATATATATATATATATATATATATATATATATATATATATTTCTCTGGATCATTTGGGGATAAAATTAATTTAATATATGTGTTCCTCATAAAAAAAATTACAATTACAAATATTAGTGCAAAATTTATGTTATAATATTTTGCCAATAGAACAAATCTTAGAAGTAACAATTGAAATTTCTATTTTATAATATACTTCTTTTATTACAATTTTTTTTCTCCTCGTTGTCAAATCCTGTTACATGTTTTGCAAGTGATGCAGTATACATATCTCTAAATTTGTAAATTACGTTCTTTTGAAGTAAAGTGGTACTTGCATATTAAAATTAGTCTTTTATTTTCAAATATTCTATTCTTTTACATCAATAAGTTATTTACCACAATTTTTCATTTGCAAAATATTTTTCAGTAATATATATAATCAAAATTTCTAAATATTATACTATATAATTTTAGCTATTAATGAGTGTCACAAAATAAAAATCTATATTTTCTTATTTCAATTTATATATGAATGTTAATTAATGCACTTTTTGGTTCATAGATAAATATATTTTTACATGTATTCACATATCATCATTGTAGATATTAGGGTTGACAATTTTTCATACGACTCGATTAAACAATATGACATGATACGTAATTAAACGGGTTTGAGTTTGACATAAGTAGTTTTGGATCATAAACAAGTCAACCTATTTATAACATGATAGAAAAAATAGGCTTAAACAAATTGACTCATCTAACACGCAATAAACACAATTAAACATCATTATATAAATAGATTAATGGATTAACATGTAACACACGATATAAATATATACATTAAACATGATTTACATAGTATATTTATATGTATAAAAATATTTTTAAATTCAATTTTATATTTGCTTAGATTTTTAATATGCAGTCTATATTTTCTCAATAGAAAAATAATTTATAGTTAAAAATTAAAAATTTTTAATTTTTTAATATGTTTTTAGGTTAAACGTCTATTTTTGTGTTATGAGACATTAATGAAATGATTAATTAAATGGGTTAGAAGGTCATGTCTTATAACCTGCCTCATAAATATGTTTGTATCAGAGTTGAATATTTTAACACGATTAAATAAACGGGTTGTATTCGAGTTAAGTATGTTTATATTATACACGTATCTTGACACGACACGACACAAATTTTCACCCTATTAATATTGATCAATAAATACATTTGCTATACAAGATAGTATTATATAAATAACATTAATAATAAAAAGAGGGGTTGTCATATTATTGCTCTTCTAAATAAAGCATGTCCTACTTATGCATTCATATTTTATTAATTTCTAATTTTATTTAGTAGTTACTAAAATTATATTGATAAAACAACAAGTTTAAACGTTGCGCGGGAGTGAAAAAATGAGTAATTTTGCTTGTGTTCAATAGGTTAGGTGATTCCACTAAACTTCAGATAATAATAGGAAGAATAATTTAAACAAACTAAAAACATTAAAGGGAAGAGAAAGAGAGAATATAGTTATTTTTGTTAGGGATAAAAGAGAAAATAACAACTTATTGAAGAAAAAATTGTCAAGATAATCAATGGTTATTTTCTTTTTGATCTTCAAAGAAATGAAGTAAATAATAAATTGCCAAGTATTAGCATGATCTCTTTTCTTTCCTCTTAGCTCCAAAAAATTTGAAACCTAAACATCTATTCTAACCCTTCACCACATGAGGAGGGCCAGAGATCACTGTAGCCTCATATTCGCAAAAGAACCTAATGCATAATTATAGATATATATATATAAATTAAAATTAGAAATAATTATTAAGTCCTCCGTGAATTGAAATTAAGCACCTTAATGAGTCCATATTCCTTGGAGAGAGTCAGAAATCACACTGAAACATTTGAGGCACAAATGCGTTGAGATCACCAAAAATCATATCATCTCCTCCTCCATAGTTGCTAGAATCTTGGCACTCGAAATAAGTTTGTATGTCTTCAGGGAATCTACATTGTGGTGGGTCTAATTGATCGTCCGGGTTCGATGGGCAATCAGCCATTGATGTCATCTCCATCATCTCTTTGAACTTTGATGACTGAAGTAGTAGCCCTAGGGCTGATGTGGCATTGGTTGGTCGTGGCTCTACTACCATAGAGGTTTCACCTGCAGATGGTAATTGGTCGGTTTGTTGATTTCGAAGGAAGCTAAGTCCAAATTCTTGATCATTAGGGCTAGAGGTTGAATTGATGGAAACATTAGGGTTAGGGATTGGATAATTATCACTGTTATTATCATTTTGATTAGGTTTAAGCCATTTGATGTAGCGACTAAGGTCGAAATTGGTGACAGCATTTAGTCCACGGTATTCTATGGCCGCCATATCGTATGCTGTGGCAGCTTCCTCTTGAGTTGCTGCAAAAAAGAGATTAGAAGATTTAAACAATGCTTTTTTGCATCAAGCATGACTTTGATTTCTTTTCTTTTCTTTTTTGAACAAATCATGACTTTGATTGATATTAGGCGTTCTACTATTACTATTAAAATCTAATTGATTGTTTATTTTTCTCCTATTATTTGAAGATTTTATATATTTATGTAATGAACCGTTCAGATTTCCTTAATTTAATAAATCCTTTTTTCAAAATATTTTTGAAGTCTCAACTTTTTCAAAAAAAAAAAAAGTCTCAATAGAAAAAAAGGCGTTATTGTTTTTTCGTTTTTGGGTGGCATGCAGTAAATGGTTGGTGGCCAATATTAATCGGCTAGGGATAGCTTTTGTCTAGTTTAACCCACGTAACTGTATTTGCTTGTCCTCATTTAACAGTTAACACTGGCTAGAAGCGACTGGGACATTTCGAAACAATTAGCAGAGTGGACGTATTAGAAGCTAGAAAGATTACATCTTGTCCTTTTTTAACTAAATGAAATTTCAGAGAAGTAATGTATGTACAACATATATTTTTGCTCTATTGGCATTTACTTAGTTTGTGACAGAAATAGCTTAATTTATCTTCAAAACTATTAATTGGGTTGACTTAGTTGGCACATTAACATCTAAATCCAAGTTGCAGCTAGCAGTGGGTGCAACACTCAATTCTTTTATTAGAATGTACAATATCAAGGAAAATTATCTATACTCCCTGGGATATATCGTATATTTGGACTCTCATTTTAACGCTTAAACTCTAATTTTAATCCAACTAATCCAAAAAAAGAGAGAGAGAATATCAATGGGGAATTACCATATGTCCCAAGATAAAGGTATTTGTTGCCAAAAACTCTGCCAATTCGAGCCTCCCACCTTCCATTGTGATGATGTCTGCTCATTGAAACCAAATTAAATGACATTAGAAACTATAATTGTATACATTCTCATCAAAGCTTTATCTTTGTCAATTTTTTTTTATTGTATTTTGTTTTTGTCAGTAATCAAAGAATTTTGTTAAAATAAATACAATTTGGAAAAAACGATTGCATATAAAACACCGGCTATACTTTAGACAATCTCAAATTTATCTACATTTGAATTTTTTTTTTTTAATGAAAAGCTCAACACTGAATCAACACGTAGATTAAACAACAAAAAAGTATGAAAAGTATCATTTTTTTTAATAATATCTCAATTTAACCATAGACGGGAGAATTTGAACTAAAAACTCCCACTTATTACAAGATAAACTTTACCGTTAGCCTATACCTGCATATGCATCTATATTTGAACTCTAGCTTCTGCTAGAACATTATCTCATTCCTTGCTCTCCATATGTAATAAATGACAACAGCGAACATACTTTGCTTCTAGTATTTTGACCACTGAAACCATTGAACTTTTCTACACCATGTACTGTGTGTAAAGTAGTTTTTTTTTTTTTTTTTTTTTTCTTAACAGAACTAGTTGGGAAGTAGTTGAACACTGAAATATAGAACAAGCTGTTCAAAATAGGATGGACGTAAGTTACTTGTCATAGAATAGAATTTAAAAAAGAAGAAAAAGAAATTACCTTGCCACGCCTCTATATTTTGATACTCCACGAGAAAAACCACTGCTTTTCCTGTGAAAGCCAAAATTTAACCAGTAAGAAATATAAAATTTATTTTTGGAATAATAATTCACATCTGTTATATACGTGCATACCTTCTCAATGATCCAATATATTCTTCTCTGGACTGACCCTCCATTTCTTTCAGTTGATTTTCGTATGTCGATAACTATAATAATAATAATAAAATTATTATGATAACAACATTAAGTTTCTATAATTTGTTAGGGATAGGATATATAGAGACGTGTGTAAATAAGATTACCGGAAAATTGAGAACTGTTTCAGGACCCCAATATTTAAGTGCTGCTAAGTCGTAAGCATGCGCTGCTGCTTCTTCATCATCATAGGCACCTGAATGCATATTTGGTTGATTAACCCGAATTACTTAAACTACGAGTATAATGGCAATTTTTTTTTTAAAGCTATGTGCTGTTTGTATATGTTCGGATATAGAAGTATATACATACCAAGGTAGACTGCATTCGATCAAGAAAATATATTCATCCATCCATCCATCCATCGATCAACGTGGAGATGAACCCATCAAGAAAATAAAGAGTGCCCATTAATAATGTTGTCTCATATATAAATAATCGGAAAATTGGAAAAAAAAATGACAATGAGGAAATGATGATTGATTATTATTAATATTCATTCCACCTTGTCTTCCTTTCTTGTTCTGTGATTCATTCCAGCAATTCTTATCCCACAAATGTGCTTCATATCGGCCAGTCCATCGGTGTCTGAAGCCATTACAGAACGCACATATATGGTCATTTTATGATCAATTTTTTTTTCAAATAAAAGTATATAAAGGAAAGAAAAAAAAAAAAAAGAAGAAAAAAACACCTAGTAACCCCTCGGTAAATGGAGCTACGTTGAGGTGGAGAGTCTCTAGGCACACTTCTCCTAGTACGTTTAACCTTTGTAACTCCATTGTTAGTAGTATTAGTAACTTTCTGACTTTGCTGTGATGACTTCCCCATAATTATTAACTAAACCAATATTAAGCTATAAGTTAAAGAAGAAGAGGAAAATATATGATTGATGAATCCTCCAAAGCTTGAAGGGTTATAAAGGAGAGACAAGATAGCATGGGGTTGGAAGAGTGTTGGCTGGCAAAAGTATAGAAGTGGCATCGGCCGGCGATATTATAAACTGTAATTAGTAATTTAGTAGCCGTCTATAATCGGCTTAATTATGTGGTCTGTTTCGTTGTCTTCACTTAATAAAACTTTGTGTTTATGTGCTGTTCTAATAATACATTAACCTTTCCGCTCATTTGTTATGTATTTATTGACTCCTCTATACTTTTTTCGCGTTCTTTTCTCTTATTTTACATTATACATTACTTTGCTGTATTGACACACACATATATATATATATATATATATATACCAGCTAAAGACAGTATATTTTATTAAGATTTTTTTTTAAAGATTCCATTGGTATCATGTCCCAGCTTTCATTAATGGACATTATCTTTCAGATTAATTAAAGGTAATTACTCTAAACCCCTGACATTTATCATATTTAATTAAATCGTCTCTCACTTTTTAATGTTCTACTAATCATCCCTCATGTTTTACTTCATTATATTAAAAAGGTAAATCTAGCTAAATTTATATGAATGTCGTAAAGATTTTTTAGTGTAACAGAATAAATATGAGAGATGACTTAATATAATATTTTCAAAAGTAAAAGACGATTTAGTTAAATATGATAAATAGTAGGGGGTTTGGAGTAATTAACTCAATAAAATATAGCTCACTTTTAAACAATTTCTTTTTGACTAACAGAAAAATAACTTTTTTAATGGTGAAAGACTTTTTAATATAATGAAGCAGACGTGAGGGAATGACTTAATATAATATTAAAAAGTGATAAATAACTTAATTAAATATGACAAATGTTAAAGATTTTAGAGTAATTAATTCTAACTAAAGAGATATTATATGTGTCAAAATTTCTGTTAAAAAAATGATTGTGTTTGAGACAAGAATTAAATTAGATTTTAGAATAACTAATAGGTAGAAATGATGATAAAAGTTCTAGCCACTAGGAGAAATTTTCTTACGAATTTCATTTATTTTGGTTATAGGTGATTAAAAGAATATTTAAAAGAGAAGAAATTAGTTAGATGCCAACAATTTCATAAGAAAAATAATAAATATTAATTTGTTAATATCTTACCATATATAATTAAAAAAAGAATGTTTAAAATGCAATCCTATGAGACATGACTCTATTTCAAACACCTAAAGACTTTTGTCTCAAATTAATATATGCAAGAATCAACTCATGGTTTTGTGGAAGCCTAATCGATTCAGGGGCTTCATTATCGATCAACAAGGATAATGATCGGAAAATTTCCAAAAACTATAGCCTAATAAATGCTTCCTGATTGTATAGGATTTAGTTTCTTGCCAAAATTAAAGGGCAAAAACTAATTTTATTTCTACTTTTGTGTATATATATATATATATTAATTATAAATATAATTAAATGAAATAAAAATATATACAAAATATATCCAAAACTAGAAAAATAATCTAACAACTTTATGATGAATTACCTTCTTTGGTCAACTTCGCTATCGCCGTGCCATGAGTAAAGTTTTAATAATTATTATTATTAAGAAGTGAGGTGATTACCTTCATTTTTTAAAAAGGTCAGGATAATATCATGAGGAAAATAAGGAATTAATGCCCCGAAATGGACAGGAGCTGATGTTCCAACCAATGTAACAAGAGCTGATGTCTGAGGTGAAGGTGAGATATGTACCGACTACAATAGTGAATCTCAATCAAGTAGCAAACTGCAAAGCAGAACACTAGAACAAAAATCATGAATGATGCCATACAATTTTTTTTTTTTTGAGATGTGATGCCATACAAAATTTTAAAATATATTGTCATCTCAAAACTAAAATACGTTGGCTCCATAAATAATTAACAAGTGTCCATATTTACTTAACCTCCAAAGTACATGAATTTCTATAAATACTCTATTTGGAGAAAGGAAAAAAGGTTCTACACCAATCAATGAAACTTGCCCATACTCCTATCTCAGATATTTGGATTGATCTTAGCTATTTTATTGCTTTCCTTTTATCCTTTTATCTCAGATACCCCTAATTGCTTAGGTTAAACTATTGTCTTGTGTCATTGTTGATTGTAGATTCAAGCTTTTATTGAATACAACTCTATTTTCCTCACAGTCAAATCTTCAAATTCATGGGTTTTGATGCGTGAATGCTTGAGTTTATTGTTTTTTACTAGCATAGGGTTGCTTTATCAAGTTTCTATTGCTATTGATAAATTGAGTTTTTAAGTTTTGTTTATAACGGTAGACTTTAGTTTGTTTCTTTTTCATTTAAGTCGATCAATAGACCAATAGCCTTTAGTGTTTGAGTTGTATATTTTGGCAATGGTTTCACAAGGTTTTTTTTTTTATTTGGGCTAATATTCTATTCTTAAGATTTGCTTTGTATCCATTTACGAACTTCAATAAAATTCTTCAGTTTTTACAACAATAGCTCTATTTTTGCCATTTGATGGTCCCATCAATATAGTTGTTATCTAGCCATTATCCCAATGATATACACTCTCTATCGGTAGTACTCTACTGATGCATGCGCTTCCAAAATTTATTACATGTTATCTGATCTGAGTTATCTTATTTAGTACACCTTTTTGCGCCCGACAAACTGTGATCTGTTGCCTTTCGATACTTAAATTTGAAGTGGAGTTATTCATTTAATTTGTCATCTACCATGAACTTCCGTCGATATAATTTTAGCGTTTTGATCTTGTCATGGGCTAAGATAGGAAGGACATTTGACGCTCTGTGGTGGAGGAAAAAAAAAAAAAAGAAAAAAAGAGAAAACATGAAACATTGAATCTCAAACTTTTTCAGGAAAACATAAGCCATTAAACTAAACTATTATTGAAGTTTAAGAAAGACTTTTCTTTTTAAAAAATTAGCTCTGAAATACTAAGGGGGCTCGCAGGCTTCCAAATTTGAATAGATTTCGAACCAACCTATGTTTTATTGAAAATATTTTAAAAAAAATTATATTTTTATATTTGACGCTCTTATTAAAATTAATCAATGTAAAATATTTTTTATTAAAAATAAATTAAATCATTTTTAAGAAAATGACTATAAACTAAATCATTTTCTAAATTTTGATAAACTCATATAAATAAAAAACAAATTATATAAATATATATTTATTAATGAACTTATTAGCACAAGCCATCTTTAACCATCGACGCCAATTATTGATACAACTAGTGGTGATTACCGGCCAATAATGGTCACCAACAACTAGTAAGATTTGCACAATTTTTAAAATTTTTTTAATATATTTTGTCATATTAAATAATAAATAGTATAAATATAAAATATTTGATAGTTTGAATTTTTGTTATAATTTTATAAATCAAAATAAAATTAATATTTTTATAATATATTCTAGAAATCAAAATATCTTTCTCAAAAAATATTTTTTTAAAAAAAGTATTTTTTAAACAAATTATTTTTCGTAAAATGATTAAAACCAGATAAAAAGAATATGGTTTTGCAAATTTTGAAAATATACTGTTTATGCATAAACTAAATATAAACAAACTACAACATTACAAATTTCAGTTTGTTATTCATATGAGTTTTGTTTAATTTTGGGCCTCACTGAACTAAATGTTGCAAATAATTTTTTTGAAAAACGTAATGAAGAACACAACTAAGAGATTTTTTGTAAAAGGATAGAAGTAGTAAAAATATTTAAAAGGATTATTTGATAATTCATAATAATCACTTAAAATTTTAAATTTTATTCTTTATATTTTTTTTATATTTGTTTGATAACAACATTTTGATTCGTTAATTTTTTTTTTTTTTACATAAGTCTTTAATATTTTAAATGCATTTGATTTTTTATTTCAATATTCAGTTTCAAAAGATCACATAATTTATCAAATAAAAATATTCTCAGTGCATTTAGTTTATAAAAAAAAATAAAATTGCATCATCTCTCATTTACCACCACTGCCCCCAAGCTATTGCATCCATTATCACTACTACTAAGATCAAAGCAATTCAATAGCAAGGAATTTTAGTTAACATTTTAACAGATTTATTTTATGTTATTAAGTTAAATCATAGTCTTTTGCTATCAATATTATTAATTGTTGATGCAATTTTATTATTTTTAATTAAATAATATTTTTTAAGATGTATCATTCTATTTTACATTTCTTTTAAATAAGTAAATAAAATCTATTGTTAATTTTAAAAATTTAAACTAAAAGTAGATAATAAGGATAATCTTTTTCTCTTTTTTATTTTCTTTGAAAATAATGTTTTTTTTATTTTAGTGCTCAGTTAGAATATTTTTCTAATGATATCTTTTTTATTTTTCTAATAAAGTTAGTAATTTTATCTTATTTTATCTCTTATTTAAGAATTTATATTTAAATATTATTATTTTTTTTATGTTTATGAGAATTTTTGTCTATTTTATTGATTTAAAATCAATTGTTAACAATATAACAATGATATGTTGTTGGCCACTATTTTTAAATTTGTTCTAGCATATTATATAAATTTTGATTCATATCACTCACTATAGGAATAAAATAATTTAGTAAAGTAATTTAGCAATGAAAATTTTATGTTGCTAATTAGCAACAATATTGCAATGGATTAACAACGAAAATTAGTAGCAATCAATTTGCTTCTGACTAATAAGGAAATTAGCAATAGATTTAATTTTCATTGCTAAATGCAACCGTAACTTTTAGCACTAAATTTAGCAAGAAATTAGCAATGGAATTGTAATGGTATTTAACAACAAAAATTAAATCTGTTGCTAATTTAAGGAGGAAAAAATATATGGTAAAAACCAATAATTTAGCATTGAAAAAAATAATTTTTAAAATTAGCAATAGAACTTAAATTCATTCCTAAATTAGTAATAAATTTAAATTATGTTGCTAATTTAACAATGAAAAATTAAATTTTATTGTTAATTTAATAACACAATTAAATTCATTGTTAATTTAACTATAAGATTAAAAATCATTATTAAATTAACAACAAAATTAAAATATATTGATAATTTAACAACAGAATTTAATGTCTATGGCTAAAATTTTAGGGTTATACACATTCCACTCCACTTGATTTTTTGTTTTTGTTTTAAGACTAAATATGTTGACCCTTTGAGTTTTGTTCTATTATACTATTTAATCTCTTATTTTTAAAAAATATACTAAAATATCTCAATATTTTGTTTCCTTTGAACTCTATTACAATTTCTATTAAATTGATATAAAAAATCCATAATACCCTTTATTTTCATTTTATATCTACCACCACACCACTCTTCACTTTCTACATCACCACCGTACCATACTACTCAACAATTAAAACACACCATTTAATAATAAACTGATTAATTAAATTTCAGAAAACAATAGTCAAAACAAGAGACGCAAATCAAACAACAATCATCATGTTACACAATTCACATTCACCGGCCTATAAAAATTGATTTATTAACAAAAATGAGTAAAATGTTCTTGCCACGTTGTCTCTTCTTTCATTTAGACAAACAACAATAATTAAGAAATCCCTCAATAATAATAATAATAATAATAATAATAAATTCCAATTGTTAGAATCCCTTATCTTTCTTTCTCACGAACAATAAAATCAAATTGTTCACAAAACTACACAGCTCTCAGTAAAATCAAAATAAGTTCACAAATTTACAAAATCAAAACCAAATTAACAATGTTGATGGATTAGAGAGAGCCTGATTTTGACGATGAAATTGACGATAAAAGCAGCGACATTGAGGCATGAAATTGATGATGTCGATGGATTTGAGAGAGCCTAGTTTTGGCAAGGATGGAGGATGGAACTAAAAGGGATGATGAAGGTATTGAACTTGTGAACGATTAGGAGAAGAAAAAGAATGATAGATGGGTAAGAGGATGGACGAAGAAAAAACTAGGATATGCAGCAAGTCTATCATTTGCAGAGCAATCCAATCTGAAATAAAATCGTTATATAACTTTTCTCTCCGTTAGATTTAAGATTAATTGAAGATTTGAGTCTTAATATGTATGTCTTTATAATTTAAGTGCAAAGGAATTAAATTTATTTTATTCATATGGTAGGCTAATAATATCTTTTTTTTGAAACATGTTATTGATGGTTGCTAAATTTTGATTGAAATTTTATTACATTAGAAAAACTTTAATTTCGATTTTGAATTTGTGAAAAAATTATAAATAATCTTCTAAAAATCTATTGATTTACAGAAAAATGTTACACAGATAACTATAAAAAATTCATTAATTTACAAAGGAATACTGAGAATTTAAAAGAAAATAGAGACACTATTTCTAAAAAATTTTATTAATCATCAAAACTCAAAACTCAAGGCCCTTTACATATGGTGCTTAGTCTTATTTATAGACTAAACTATTAAGCTAATTAAGAAGCTAAAATCACAATAAATAAAAAATAATAAAACTTCCTACAATATAATATTCTTTTAAATTATAGAGATGTAAATTTATTCTTTAATCTTCCTAAATAATAAATATATTAACTAGATATTATCTCTTCCAGTATAAAAAAAACTTTAAATAAAAAGTTATATAAATATCTCCAAAATAAAATATTTTTTTCCTAAAAATTAAACATAACCTAAAAAAGGAAATATTAAACACAATTTTAATAAATCTAATTATAAATACTCCTGCATCGGTTCTTGTTTGGAGGTGGCCCTGATAACACAGGGGCTATGACCTAGTGTTTATTATTATTATTTTTATTTTATAGTATCTATTTTATGTATTTATATTTTATGCATGAATTACTTTTGTTATGTGTACTTGTACTTATATATAAATTATTTTTAATGTACTTATACTTTTATCTATGGATCTTTTGGCAATAATAAAATTATTTAAGCATTTTTTATAATGAATTATAATCAAATATAGAGTAATTTTAAAAATAAATTATATTTCAGATTAGTAACTAAGAAATATTTTTATTTTTTAAAGTTGAATATTGACACCAGATTATATACACATTTTCCGTTACTAAATTAGCAACAAAAACTAATTCATTATAAGTTTAACTAAGAAACTAATTCATTGCTAATTTAGCAATGAATTAAAATTTGTTGCTAAATTTGCAATAAATAATATTAACATTGGTTTTTTTCCAAATATATTACTAAATTTTTAGCGATTAGCAAAATGCTTACAAAATTTTTTTATTGCTATTTCATTATCAGTTAGAATTAGAAATGAATTTTTTAGTTTAGTATCAAAAATTTTATTATTAAATTTTTTATATTGATAGAAATCTTCATAAATAACAAAAATATAAAATTATTGAAAAAATTCATAAATATAAATATAATTTTAGAGATAAACTAATATACAATTATTAATTATATTAAAGATCAATTTTATATTAATATTTTACATTATAGAGATTTTCTTTTATAAATGTCATATATTTATTTATAAATAAAATAATTTTCATTACTTTTAAAAAATCAATGTAGATATGATTGATCTTAATGCAAGCCTATTTTGTCATAAGAAAGAAAAAGAAGATTTCGTTATAATTTAGATAAAAAAAATTATATTCATGGAGTTGCCATGTTTGTCTTGTTTCACCCCCCAACGATCTAAATGTTTCATTTCAAATTAAATATTATAATGAAAAACTTTTTATTCGCATTTGTAAAAAAAATTTTACATTTGTTTTTTTAATCCATTTTGCTTGAAAATTTTCATTTCTTTTTGGTCGAGATGATTTATATATATATTTAATAACTTATTATTTTAAAATTAAATTTATAAATTTAACATTTTCAAAACTATTATGAGTAAAAATTTTGATAAATTTTATTAATATACATTCACTAAATTCATCTAATTTTGTTCAAGTAAAAAGAGTGATTTACTTATTGATATGGTATTTTTTTTGTTAAAAAATGAAAAATTTCATTAACAGAAACTAAACCCAAAATAGAGATACAGAAGAGAACGAAGATTAACAGAACATCTGCTTAATTTGAGTCTAAAACTCAGATGCATTTTACAGATACATAAAACTCAATAGGGTAGAAAAATAGTTTTTCCATCTCTCCCAATCCACCAAATGCACTGCCAGCAACACACGTGTGGTAGGTCCCATTGTTGATGCATGGTGGTATCCAGTGAGACGAAGAAAAACTGACTCCATCGCAAGTAGAAGATATGGTGAAGCCAATATGAGATAGATTGTGTCATATCCCTCAAATAATCAGAGACTTGATCTCTCTGAACTAAAGCACCAAATAATCAGAGACTTGATCTCTCTGAACTAAAGCATCCCTTACTGAAGCATGTTGAAGATGAAATTCCACCACACAAACTACTACAATCCTCTATGATACATGGCTTGTCTCTGCCCATAAGCTCAATGCCTCTATAATAGCTTTCTTATAAAATCCAGGAAATTAAATCGGACACATGCAAGAAAATTAGGAAAAAGATTTTAGATCTGCAAACCAAAAACACAATGAAAGGATTCCTAACCAAGATCAAAATAAAAGCATAAGCAAACCACACCAAAACATAAAGAAAATATATACAAAAAGAGAAGAAAATAAAAAAGATCATCATCGGTGGTCAAAGCCACAGTGATCTCTCTTGTAGAACACAATGAAGGCATGATAGAAAAAGGGTAGAAGGTTCTAGCGAAAAGGGAAAAGTCTTCTGTATGTTATTGATATGATAATTGAGGCTACAGTAATATTCAATTATAATTATTATATATAAAATTTTAAAATATTTTATAAATTTACTAAAATTATTTATAATCACTTGTGTCTTTATCTATGTATTATACTGAAATGGAAAGCTAAACACAAATGGCTATTAAAATATCTCATGTCAATAAGAAATTTGAAATGGCATCTGAACAAATTTTTTTTTTTTTTCACAAAATGTATCAATGATATTTTTATTTTCATTTTCTGTTCCAACCAAATATTGCCTTACAGATCACCTAATTGACGTTTCTTTGTTTTTTTTTTCTTGAAGAAACCCAATTGACGTTTCTCACCTTCCTACTCCAAACAAAGACAGAAATTCGCGTACCATTCTTACTTAGAGCCAAAATCTAACACGCTCATCTCCATGAAGGTTCACGACCTTTTCGCTCAAATTACCTTTGTACCAATCATCAAAGAACATGTTTCATGAGAAAGAAGCACTCAAATCACAAATAATCCTCTCCTGTAATGACACGTTGTAAGAATAGAATAAGAACGCTTACAGAAGATCAGTTAAAGTTCGAACGCTCACGCGCTTCATCGGGTTAGTTACATTACATCACAAATATATATAAACAGTGACAAAGAAACACGAAAATGCAAAGAGGCGATAGATTAAAATAGATTCGAGAGAGAAGGGACTCACGGCCACAAACTCATAACAGATCGGCCGGAGAGCTCAGGATCTTGCGGATCACTCGCCGGA
The DNA here is from genome assembly GCA_949677035.1 of Omphalea diandra. Taxonomy (NCBI): domain Eukaryota; kingdom Viridiplantae; phylum Streptophyta; class Magnoliopsida; order Malpighiales; family Euphorbiaceae; genus Omphalea; species Omphalea diandra. The sequence continues at coordinate 14,636 of CATIWR010546957.1, forward strand.
AACATAATTCCGTCGATTTTCCGGCCACGATTTTCTTGAGAGGACAAAAGAAGATTATAAAAGAAATGTTGGGAAACAATCGTGATGATGAAGCAAAGAGGAAATTTGAGAAGAGATTGGTGAAATACAAAGAGTTACCGGAGTATTTCCAAGATAACGAGTACATATTGGATTATTACCGCTGCGAATGGCCGTTAAAGGATGCCGTCTTCAGTCTCTTCTCCTTGCATAATGAATCCCTCAACATCTGGACGTAAGTCATCACATATTAAGCAAAATTCTAGCTCAATTATATATTTCAAATCGTCTGCTTATACAGTTGTCAAGACCTCCGTATAATATGCTAGGCTTTCTCACCTCAGTAACTGAGTCAGAGGTTGGGATTGGTTTCTAGTAACATATTTTTCTTATGTATTCATTTTTGATACTCGATCATGAAGCTATCAGTCCAAACTATGTGATGATTATGTAAAATTTGCATGGTGATTTGATTGGTGCAGGCATTTGGTGGGGTTTCTGATATTTTTGGGGTTGATGGTGATGAGCTCCATGGAGAAGACGGACTTCAGCCTCTTTACCAGTTTTATCTTCAGGTTTGTTCATGGACGACTTGATTGTAATTTTAGCTAGCTGATTTTGGCATTTTTGTAATTTTGTCAATATAAAATGCGATTTGTTTTCTCACACTATAAACTGTGATTTGATTAGTGGAATTGTGGCATCCTTTACGCAGGCGGCAAGTTTGTTTCCCAGGACCGTCGATGTTGAGGAGTCAGGATTTTAACGTTTCTGATGATAATCACTTGTTTCGAGTAAGCGCTAACCCTTTTAAGTAGTATTAATTTTGTTCTCATCTTTAATTAAAAATTAAATAAATTTTATAGGGACGTTTGTCTATATATATAGTACTGTATAAAATTGCATAATTTATTAATTATTTATTATAATTTATTAAAAATAAAATTATTTTAAAATAATAAATAATTATATACATCAATTAATAAAATTATTATTTAAAATATTTAAAATTATATTAGTTATGATATTATAATTATAATGTTAACCACTTAAATTGTATTTATCTATTGGTGAGTGATAAGATAAATGGGATGGGCGGGACTCTGTTAGTCGTGGGTCGTGAAAACGATATTCAATGACAAAAACTGAGATTGACTGTACGTGGGTGGAACGGTGCAGTGCATGTGATAATTTGATTCTCTTTGGAGACTGCTGTCCATATTTACTTTTCTATTATATTATTAGTATGTGGTCCAATCCTATGGTACCTGGCTCTTTACTCCCTTTTAAGTATCCATATCACAAAAATCTACTTTTAAGAAATTATTAGGATTAGAGCGCAGAATAAAAAGATCATAATTTATCAAACATGTCATGTTATATTTTATTCAATTAATTTTATTTAAAATTTAGTATAAGATAAATTTAAGTGGTTTAAGAAGTTTACTTCTATTAGTATTATTTGGATTACTTTATCAATTTGAAAAGTAAAATTTTAAGATGGTTCGCAAAAGGAAAAATTCTTATGTAAACTCGATTCATCAATTAGAATTATAAACATTTTATTATATATTTGATGTATAATATTATTTATTTTAAAATTTATTAAATTCAATATATATAATTATGTGTAAAATATATATATTAATTAATTATAAATAATTATAATTAGATAGTTTATATTTAATATTTAATTTAATAAATTTTAAACAAATAATACTATATATATCTAATTTAATAAATTTTAAATAAATAATGTCATATGTCAAGTATATAATAAAGAATTTATAATTTTAATTGAAAATTTGAATTCACCAAAAAAAATTCTTCTTAAAAAAGACGTTCTCAATTAATGCGATTTGTTATAAAAATATATTGGCATTTAAACATATTATTTAATATTTTTAATTTATTGATGAAAAATGGATCTATTTGAGGAGTTGAATTAAATTAAATCAAAATTCTTTGGCCACAGGTACATAGGGGTGGGGATCCGATGTCTAATAATGAATTCAATATTAGTACTTTGTTAAATGAGCAGTTGAACAGTCCAAGATGTTTGCAAATATAGATCTTTTTGCTTTAGCATTTGTTGAGTACTATTCAGTGAACATGGCAACGTTGAAAAAAAATATTTGATAAATATTTAATTTGAGAATTAAAATTTAGTATTTAAAAAATATAATTAAATATTATAAATTATTTGTTTTCAATATTTAAATATAAAAATTAATATTTAATTTTTTATTAGTATCCACTTTATATTTATTATTATATTAATTTATGTTTTATAAAAAATTAACTAAAAGTAATAATTGTTATAATATAATCATAACTTTACTTATTAAATTATTTAATATTTTAAATTTATTGATAATTCATAATTAATTATTAATCGCTCGCACTAACTGTTAAATCATATAGGTCCATAATTTTAAATTTGACTATGCTAACCCTATTTCCACAACCAAATTTATTATGGACACCCATATCTCTGTCCTTATTATATTTGTCAACTCCACGATATATGGCTTGTCTTTTGGCATGTACTCGTTTTCTTTCCTTGTCTCTGTTGCACTTTGAAACTTCAGCCATCTATCACAATATTTTCTCTCTCGAAACTGAAAAATATGTCTCTATTGAATCATACTATTATCTTCTCTTACAATCCCGGACAAAAGCGGAACTAGAATTCTAAATTTGGAGAGGCCGAAAATCAAAAAAGTAAATATATTTTAAAAATAGTGCAAAATTTATAAAAAAAAAATATGTAATTTTTATAAGTTTGAAGGGATTAAATACATAATTTTAAAATTCTATACAAAGAGAATATATATATATATATATATATATATATATATATATATATATATATATATATATATATATATATATATATTTAAAAATATTTTTTAAAGAATAATATAAAAT
>CATIWR010547045.1:0-27124 GCA_949677035.1 Omphalea diandra
AAAGGTCTCTACATTATCTTTTACTTTTGTTTTTAACTTTATTTTAATTATTTTTAATAATTAATTAAATAAAATATTCGATCAATAAAATATAAAATTAAATATATATTGTGTGTCTCATCATATCTAGCTTGCAGGCAAATCATTTTAGCTTTTTTTTTAATTAAGTATTCATGTCACTTTAGCTCTTTAATAATTAATAGTGTTAGTAAATTTGGCATGCATGTGTTAAGAGAGTTCAATTATAATCTCTTAATTAACACTTAAAATTATACAAAATTTAAAATGTAGAAAGTGTAGAATCAGATTTTTTTTTTTTTTTCCAACTGATGTAAAATAAGAGAATATGTACAAATTTATGAAGGAAATGCGGTTAAGAAGGTTAGAATCCTTTAGTTTGTATATTAGGAGGCAAACACTGGATTAGTATGTAATCCATGTGTCAATGCACTTTGATCAACAAAAGTATAATGATTAGTATGTAATCCATGGATGAATCTTCACTAGTGAGCAACTGGGGATGAAATACAATTGTGGGCACAACACAAGCACTGAGAAAGTCCACAACTTTTTTTTTATTTTTTTATTATCAAACTCTGTGAAATAAAAAATCTCCTCCTTCTCCAGCGTAAAAAAGTATAATGATTGATAGCTTTTCATTTTTAAAGAGGAGAAAGTGGTTTGCTGCTTTTGTAATGAACAAGCCTCCTGGGAGTGAGGGTTTTGGTTCAGACAAAATAGATGCATGCACCCATATGATTCATCAGAGACATCGACCAGTCGTATTGGTTCTCCCCCTTTGATCATGTTGGAAAGTGGGTCACCACTAATCTTCCTCAGTTTTCTTCACCAACTGACCAATAATCAAATCTTATAATAATCCCCAAACCTGCTATCTCTTCACTTTTTTGTGGGCCAGATAAACCTTCATTAATTTCCAGATCCACTATGGCTGGGTGTGGACAAATTATACTATGAAGCAATATGAATTACGTGTTCATTATATATAAAAAAAATAAAAAATGTATATTTTTTTTATGGATTAATAAATGCATATTTACTTTTTTATAGAATATTCTTTTGTGTATTTTCGTCCATAGTGTGCATAGTTCATTATTTTTTTCAATTTTTTTCTTATTCAATCATTTTTTTTGAGTTTTCATTATCTACTTTACTTTTTTTTTTTTATAATTTTCTCTTCTTTTTTTTATTATCTGTTTTTAATTATCTATTCATTATTTTTTTAGTATGTTATTTATGTTTATATTAATATTATTAAATAAATTTTATGTTTTTTGTGATTCATTTGTTACATAGTTTAGATTGATTAGTTTAAATATACAAATTCATTTGTACTACATTGTAAATTCATTTTTTATAAATTATTTATTCATTTTTTGTAAATTGTAAGTTTATTTGGTATAAATTTTAAATTTATTATTAGTAAATTGTAGGTTATTTTTTTTATAAATAATAGATTCATTTTGCTGTAAACTGTAGGTTTATTTAGTATAAACTGTAAATTTATTGTCAGTAAACTGTAAGTTCATTTTTTATAAAATATAAGTTCATTTTTGTAAATTATAAGTTCATTTTTTGTAAACTATAAGTTTATTTTTTTTATAATTAAATATTTTGATATTTTTAATTTTTTTGTAATATTAAAATTAATAAACACTATAGAATTTATATACTAAATATAAAATATATTATAATTAATCCTAAATTATTATATATTTTTTAATTTTTATTGAAGATTTAATGCAATTATATTTATTATTATTTTTTATGTAATTTTTATTTTATATTCTGATATTATATATAATATAAAATAAATATTTATTAAATTAAATAAATTATATACATCTAAATTGATTTTTATAGAATAAAAATGTCATTTATTAAAAAGATAAAAAATAAAAAGAATGTATCAAAAAAATATATGATAAAAAAATGTTTCATAATGAACAAATTGGGTGTGAAACAAAATAAAAATTGAACCGAGTCATTAGTGGAGAAAAAACAGCACAACTAATCAACTATTGTTTATAGAAAGGTGTGAGGGCCGCTTTGTTTTTTTTTTTTTTTTTTTTAACAGCACATGTGATGAGTTGATAATAAAACAACGCTGACCGTCCGGGTTTCAAAAGTTTCTCCAATGTCATGGCCTCATCCCACTTTTTTGTGGCATTTCCACCCTGAACTACAATTGATATAATAATATTAAACATTTGAGGCAATTAATTATTAGTTACAAACCAAACTAAACAGATAATTATGACAGAAATTGAGAATGAAGCTAAAGTGGAACAATTTGAGGCAAGTTGGTAAAGCACTTGAGAAAAAACGTGTGGCTCTATTTGAGTGAATATGCAAGACAAGATAGACCTGTTGTCACAACAATATTTTCCCGTGTTTGTCTTTTCTAGATGCTTTGCCACTATATATCTTCTCCCATCCAACCTTCTTAAGTTTTCATCCAATGTTTCTTTTTTTTTTTTTTTTTTTTGGGTGTGTATGCTTACAAAAAACGCACAGCTTGATTTTCTTTTACATGAAAAACCCAAAAGTAAACACTAATGCGTCTCAAAGGCTATTGAAGGGGTAGGCCCCAACAAAACAAGATCCTTATCTCTCCCTATCTCACATAATTTTCTCAGCCATACTACTGGTCCTGTAATAATGTCATATTTATCTTTGGACCATGCAACTAAAATTAGTGGAGTTTTGGTTCCACAGAACTCTTACTTGGACAACTTCAACGGCTTCCAAATCAGGAGGTTTTCTTCAATCTTTTTCTTATCACTAGTCCTCTTCTTTTTGTTTTATCATCTTGTCTTTGCAGCTGTATATACCATATACATGATCTTCTTTAAGGTCAACCAAGCATTCATAATACTAGTCCCTATCATGCTGTGCCGAAGGCATCATATTAAGACCAGTTTGTCCCTCTATGATTACTGCTCTGGTCAACCCCACAATTCCATGCAAAATAAAATAAAGTGATTACAACTAGTTCACATAATCTCAGCCACTTTTGGCTTAATTTGATATTTAGTATGACTTTGAATTAGTGTCCTAAGTTCACTCCAACAAGACTAATTAGCATAGTATGTCAAACAAATTTATTAATGTATACAAAGTGTTTGAAGCAAGTAAACTTTAATCATCAAAAACTCCAATTTATTTGCATGATGAAAGTCATTGTTTTCTTGATAACAAAACCAAAGGGGCTGTAAGGGAATGACTGATCATGCATGAATTTTTAGTGCATATAGTCCACAAAAAAATATATATATACAAACGTATTTAAACGAGGCAATGCATTAAGTTGCATCAAATTATCAATATGGATGTCTATAGGCAGCCGCGAACCCGGAATTTACAAGTGGGGTTTGATAATAAAATTAATAATATTTATTTTAATATAAAATATGCAAAAATAAAAATAAAAATAATTTAGATAGAATTATATTTTATTATAATAACCCTTTTCAAGGTGCCATATTTTGAAAGTTTTGAATGATATCTTCGAGATCAATGAAATTTAAAGCCAAGTGAAACAAAAAAAAGAGATAATAGAGAATTAAAAAAGCGAAAAAAGTAATATTTAAAAAAAGAATTTTTTTACTTTTAATAGTATATTAATTGTCAAATCAATTGTGTAAGTGGAAATTTAGAAAATAAATTTGTTTGGATTGAAAGAATTTAAAATTTACGGATTTAACAAAATTAATGGATTTAAAATCCATGAATAGTAAAATTAATGAATTTTAGAAATTTCATTGTTTGGTTTGAATATAAAATTCATAAATTATTAAAGTAATCTTAAAATAAAAAAATATTATAATATTCTATCATTCATTAAAAATGATGAATTTTGGGCTTTTTCACCTCCTAGATGAAAACATGAAAACTCTCAAAATGACAGATTGTGAAAAATAATGAATTTTACAAAATATATGAATCGTGATATATTTTAGCTTGTTAACCGATGAATTTAATTCAAATCCATGGATTTATAAAATCATCAATTCAAACAATACTTAAATAGTAATAATTTTATAAAATAAATATGTAAAACTTCAATGGGTTCTTTAGCTAATATTTGTAAATAGGAAAGTCTATTTATAACCTTTTTTTTAGCACTTTTTTCTTTTTACAATTTCACATTATTTAAAAATTTCTTTACACAATCTCTCATCTTTTCCTTTTCTGCCCTTCTAATTTTTTACAACAACTTTTCTCCCATTTTCAATTGCACAACCCATTTTCACTTAAAATCATCACCTTTCACTCTCACTATAACCTCCAAATACTTTATATCAAAACATGTCATTAATTCAAGACAAATATCTCATAACAACATCCATGTTTTTTTTTGAAAAAAAAACACATATTTTGTAAAAATATTCAAATATCATTAATTAAATATCATGTCATATAAATAAATTATTTTTGACATGATAATATTTAGATCACCAAGACATAGTGATTCAAATATTTTAATACAATCAATGTATGAGACTTTCCATTTTTTAGCACAATTATATCAATATTTGTATTAATTGCACACAATAAAATGTATTGGTGCGATTTGATCTATTAAAACCTAAAATAAAAATATTTTTTTGATTAATTTATAGAGTATGATAAATTTTAGTAAGAAAAATTTATAGAGTGATAAGTTTTAGTAATATAAAATGATTGTATGTAAGTTTTAGTTAATTTATAGAGCGTGATAATTTCTAATAACATAAAGAGAATTTACATAAGTAATAAGGTGAAAAAGTAATTTAATTAAAATATAATAATAATATAATTTATTAAATTTTATGGTGAGTGTATAGTGAAAATGAGGAATTGTAAATTTAATTCCCCTTTGCAAGTCCATGTTAAAGTAAACATATGGAATATATAATTTGATTTATGCAAAATTACACATACAAAGCATATTATCTATGAGAAAATTTTCAAATTCTGAGTGGAGGCCTCGGCCCAATGTGTGTCTGCCCCTGTCTACAGTCATGTAACTAAAGAAAGTAACCAAAAAGACATAAATATCCACTTGGTAAGTGGCATATATATACACACCCTTCACACTAATGATGGATAGGATAGCTAATCTTCTGGTCCTGTTGCAGAGAAATTTAGTAAGACAGACTCCCATATCACTTCTCTTTCGATTTTCAGAAGGGAAAAGACCAGGCTTTTTATTTATTTATTTTTCTCTGGTCTCAATTTTGTACTTACAAAATGACAGAGATTATGTTATTAGCCTTTGCCATTTATAAGGATGTATCAGTGATGCATACTCGTGGGATGGCTTTAACATGCTTCCAATAAACTTTTGCACGTCCTTTTCAACCAGGCAGTGCCACAAGAACAAAGATGAAGCACTACCAAATGCACGATATCACAAGGAGTGCCTTAAATAATTTTTATTAATATATAAAGTTTTCAATTTAAATTGTGAAAAAAATGATCTATTGATGTAATTAACAACTATATACAAACCTTCATATGACAATAGATTATATGTAATATTTACAAATTATATACTTTAATTCTATACCTCAATATATAATATATGATTCAAAAATAGATGTTGCAATGAACAATATATACATTTTTTCAAATATATATATAATCTAGACAGAAGTAATAAAACTATTGAAAATTATATACTGTAATGGATTTTATGTAGCTTTTCACATTTTAATTGCTTTTTATTATATAAAACGAAAGAGTAACATATATTTGATGATTTTTTCAGATTAAATTAAAAAGTTATATATTGAAATAAAATTAATTAAAAATATATTATAATGAATAATATGTAAAATTTTTTTATAGATAAACAATATCTATAATAACCTGTCACAACTATATTATTTATCCAAATATTCTTCATGAATCATATATCTGGAACCAAATTTATTGGAAATGAAATATCACTTTTTTAAGCATAAACTATTGTAAAAGCCAAATAATTTAAAATTGATTTCTGATATTTAATAGCTGCCTTATTTTCCTAGTGTCAATCACATAGCTTAAATAACTTGATTTTGCTTCGTATAATTTTTGAAAAAAAAATACAGAAAATAATACTAGTAACCAAACCTGTTCGCCGAACGAGACACTTATTAGATTGATAGCATTGGCAAATAAACATGAATCCAAGACATCAGTTTCTGAGCCCAGAATCAAAGGGCTTCGGAGCCCAATTAATTGGAAAGCTGCAAAAGAATGGAAAACTTAGCAATAAAGAATAACTAAATCTGAAAAATTGCTGCATGATTCTTACAACGAACCTGTATCGATTATATTCAGAGACTATATAGTTGTATGGCTCCCCAGCCAGAATCAAAAGGGCTTCGCAGCCCAACCAATTGGAAAGCTGCAAAAGAATGGAAACTTAGCAATAAAGAATAACTAAATCTGAACAATTGCTACATGATTCTTAGACAAGCCTGTTTTGATTATATTCCGTGACTATATAGTTGTATGGCTCCCCAGTTGTTAGAACAGTGCTAGCTTTCCAGGCAGTTTAGTTTTTAACTTGCTCAACTGTCTATATATGCTGGAAAATGCTTAATAGGATATGTTACTTGTGACGATTTTCAGCAAAGAAAACAATGGCTTATTACGAAAGACTAATCTAAACGCATCTTCCAGATCAAATTCAAGTCAGAATACGATATGATGGTTGCAGAAATAAAAGCACTTCAGCTTCGTCCCCAATCCTTTTCTCAATAAGAAAAAACCTGCCAACAGATCATAATTTTTCTTATAAATCATAAAACAGTTAAGGCATCTGTTTACCTCCATTTTTGCCAGGACACAATAAATCAGTGTCCTGAGGTAAAATAGTGTTCCAAGGTAATGTAGAATGATATCTTGACGTACTAACTAGTGTTCTAAGGTAATCAAATTGGTTTGGTCAATTAGTTTGATTAAATATAAATTTAGTTCTATTTAATTTTTTTTAAAAATTCAATAAATTTGGTTTGATTAAGTTTTTAGTTAAAAAATTATGATAGAATCAAATTAAATCAAATCAAGTCAAATTTACTTATAAATAAATAAAAGTATTTATATCAAATAAAATTAAGATAGTTTAACCTAATTTAAAATTTATTATTTATGTAAAAATATATAAAATATATTATTTATATAAAATTATATTATAAAAATTATTATTTATATTACAAATATTTTTTAAAAATTGACTCAAATCAAATAGTCAATTTATAAATTAATTTATTCGATTTTTATTTTAGAGTTTGACTTTGCGATATCCGTCGGTCCTGTTTAGCGTTTAACTCGACTGCTTGCCACCTTACACGACATCGTTTCAGAAATTAGAGATCACAGCCAAATAAGGGACCCACGTAAATAGTGTTGAGGATTTACCAATGGTGAGACTAGCAGTGTGTTTGGTTGGATGGTTTGTAATGGAAAGGAATAGAATGGATTGGTTTGAAAAAAAATTTGGTGTTTGGGTTGAAGGATTTGGAGTCGAATGGAATGGTTTGGGAAACCCTTTCAAACTCTTTCACAACAACAAAATGCAAACACCCCAAATTGGGGTGTTTGCACCGGCTCAAAAAAAGTTGGGCATTAAATTACATATTTGCTGAATTATATATTAGAAGGGTATTTTTGGTTGGGTGTTTAAATTTTAATTCATCTAATTATATTTAAAATTAATTTATTTTCTTAATTAAAAATTTTTTACTTTTCAAACTATTTATATTTAATTTTTTTATCAAAAATTATAAAAAATTAATTGTTCACATTTTTTGTGAATAAAAATAAAATATAATTTTGAATAATAACAGTAAATTTTTATTTTAATATTAAATATGTCATTAATTTTTATTTTAATATTAAATATGTCATTATTTTTATTTAATATTTTGAATAATAACAGTAAAATAAAAGAAAATTATATTTGTATATATAAAGGTATTTTTGTCAATTTAAAGTTAACCTTCCATTCCATTCCAGTGCAAACAAACAAAATTAATTTCAAATCATTTCTTTCCATTCCTACCATTCCAAACATAAATATAATTTAACACTTTCTTTCCAAACCAAACCAATCCATTCCATTCCATTAATAACACTTCCAATCCATTATAAACCATCCATCCAAACATAGTGTAGGACTCTTCTTTCAACTGCAAGCCCACTCAGCACCTGGGCTTGGGCAAAGCTCCGTAGAGATTGGGCAATCGTGGGCAACACGAATTGCCCATTTATATATTGTGCCGCTCTAAATCCAAAGCCCTGATAATTACCTAAAACCCTTCAATTTTGTGTTCCACAACATTCATAGATCTTGACGGGATGGGGATAATAAAAAGCGGATTCTCGTTCATAGCAGGGACGATGATCGGCATCTACCTTGCTCAAAACTATGACGTTCCCAATATACGAAAGCTGACCAATACCGGCCTCTTAATTGCCAAGCACATCGAGGAAACCTATAGGAAGCCCAAGAAGCCGGACGACGACAACAAATAGTATTTGATTGTGACTGGAATCAAGAATTGCTCTTTTGATTCCAGGTTATTGATTCAGTGTTTCTAGGGCTTTACGCTGATCATTTTTGTTGTGAGCTTTTATTTTTTAATCTTTTTTCACTTTCTTAGAATTCCAGTCTTGGACTCCAATGTTACTAAAAAAAAATTGTAATGGAAATTGAAGATATATAATTAATTGCTTCTATTTCGTGTTCAATTCTTTTCAAATTTTATTGTTAAATATTTTAAGATTAGTTATTTTTCAGAGTGATAGAAATGTTTAATGTCTTCGTCTCAAACTTTCTAACTCAGAAAAAAATAAAAAAAAGCCTCTTATTATGTTCTAATGGATTGTGTAGAATTTTCAGTTTTCTAGAGTATTAAGTCAACATTGCAGGTAACAACTTGTTACAACTTGAATGTTTTATCAAATGATTCAGCATGAAATTTGTTTGTAAGGATGTAATTCTTGGTCAGATTGCAGAATATTTTGTTGCTCTGCAATGATATTTTGCTGTGGTCGCAGTCTCTCCCTTCTAATTAATTTGGATAGTTCAATTAAGCCATTAATTTATAAGATCTAATTCGATAACCATAGTATGTTATGTACTTTTTCTTGGACATTTTGAGAATTTAGTTATGTTATAATAGTCATAGCTTTTATTGATTCATTTTTGTTGGATTTGGCTTCATCCAGGAATCCAAACAGAAATGCACGCTACACTTTTGCATATTCTGCTTATTAACGTACAAGTCCGGTTTACATATTAGCCTTCTCAGCGAACCGTTTGCTTCTTCAACGATATGTGTCACAGAGTCCATTGGTGCCGTGGTTTCGATTTATCAAAATCTTCAGCTTGTATTCAATCTTGGTTTTTGTTTTATATATATATATATATATATATTAGACGAAAAAGGAGCTTTATATTTGGAATTGTGATCAAAAGCCATATTTATTTGCTTGTTTGTTTTTATTGTTAAGTGATCTTATGTTAAGGGAGCTGCAAGTCTTCTCTGGCTTTTTAGGTCTATCCACCTAATATAATAAACTCAGCCTAGAATGTTCTGGCAGGATTTGTGAATATTTCATGTATAAGTTTTAAATATAGATTCTTCGGTCTGCTGCAACTGATTAAGGGATGTCATGTCTAAAACGTAATATCTACTAGTTATATATGAATATTACGTGTTGACAGTAATTACAAGTATTTACTACTAACAGGGTACATAGGGGAAAAAAAAAAAACCAAGAAACTGGATCTTCAGCGTAAACATAAGCTGCTTGTTCCCAGCTCTTGTAATTTTTTTTTTAATTAATGTTTAGGTGCAAGTCACTTGAAATGGAAGAAGCTACATCAGCATCACATTTGGCTGAGGATAAAGGGAAGGGTGAGTGCTTCATCAGCTTGTGCCAAGCACGCCATCCATCAATGAATGCCATTTCATCTGGACCCAAATTGGGATGTGCTTTCTGGTTTAGAAGTTTCATTATCTTTTCTGTTTCACCAAGAAGGAAAACTGCATGCCGCACACTTTCTTCCCGTACTTCGATTGGGCTGCTTGAACACTTGAGGGATATGATACGTTGTATGTTGGTAAGACAAGCACCTAATATATCTGAGATCATGACAGTTAGTGCCTCAAATAATTTCTCACCGCTGTTGCTGCTTTCATGTTTCAGCAGAATGGTTTGGCTTATTCTATACATGGAATTCGCAGCCAATACCTGGATGGGCCACTTCGAAGGGCTTTCCTTTATCAGACATTGGTTCACGTATGTCTTCCTATATTCCACATAACTGGTCTTTGCAGCATCAGCAAGTAGTTTGAGCATTTCCTTTGTGCTTTCTGCTTGGCAGAACAGTTTATTAAGATCCACATCAAGCCACTTATGATGGAGGTCAACTTTTTGCCACGTAGTATATGCAGCCTTCCTGATGTTAGATGTATCTTCTTCTGGATCCAGATTGTCTTCTATGTGTTTGACATACTTGAGGCCTTCATGTACACTACGTGTCAACTGCTTACGTAAACAACTACTGATGTTTGGAATTGCAATTGCAATTGCTGTTAAACTCACTACTGGAAGTGCCCAACAGTTTTCAGGTTCTTCAGTATCTAGAGAGGGGACTACATCACTGTCAAATTCTTTCACTCCCTGGAGTCCTTCTGATGATTTTTCCAACAATTTTATGAGATGTTTGGGCTGTTTCCTTTTTCCCTTCTGTATCCATTGATCAGTTGCATCACAATTGTTCTTCATCATCAGCTCAACTAGTTCATTCTCACCTTCAAGATGTAGAACGAAACGGCTAAGGTGTGGTTTTGAGCTAGGCTGTGACTCTGATCCAGAGTAAACAGAATTGTTATTGGATTTGAACTTCATCAACTTTTTGAAGCAATTAGAGAGTAACAAAATCCTGCTCATGATGTACACAGAAATAAATCGAATAACTTTGCTCGCCAATACAATTCCAATTTGCATTCCTATGCACAAGTCCAAAATTTTATTTTTTGCACCAAGGACAAATTTCCTGAAGTGCCTGCTCTGGATCCGTATGAGAAATGGGCACTCTTTCATCTCTAGGATAAACTGGATCCAGTACTTTTCTACTTTGAATTCTTTCTTAGAGCTTTTCTTCCGTAACTTCGGACACCTGAAATTTACGGCAGTGAACCATCTAATTGCAGGGGCAATGGTACCAACACCTATTGCAATGGTCTGCATAATAAGAATTAAGGTGGTTGACCATTTGTAGTCAGACTCCCCGATGCAAAATTTAAATGACCAGGGCATAAAGTAAGATCTCAGCATAGCCTCTGCTAAAATCAGGGCACTCAGGAGGCACAGTGCACCTGCAGCAGTACATGTAACTGAGCGCCCCATCACAAATTGGGGGCTGCAGGTATGAGCCATCATCCAGAATTTCATTAGATCTGCTCTTAGTTTGTTCTCCACAGCCATTTCACATTCATTTGCACATTCTTTGATAGCTATTTCACATTTTTTCTTATACTTCAATTCTAAATACTTCTTAGTCGTAGGCACTGTTAAAGCTGTAAAGATCAAGATTACAAGCAAAACAAGCATCAGAAACATGATTAGTGCATGCTCTTTCCAATAGAGATATATCACACCAGTGCCTAATTGGATGCAGATGTTAACAATAGCAGTGAGAACAAGCAAACCTAGAGCTATAAGATTCATGCAAATTTCTTTATTTTCCATGCTTCCAAGTGAAGGCATAGAATTACCCATCACTGTACAGATGAAGACATCACTGCTAACTTTGGCAAGCTGATCGACACGGCGGGGCATAGCGGTGTTTAGATCCAGTGATAGTTTGATTGATACAGCTATTACAGTCAAGGAAGTGGCATTGATGCCAAAGTACTTGCTGGGAAACCACAGTTTTCGATGGCGAAAACCGTGGATGACATCTGCAGCCATTACAACTGCACAGACCAGCGATGCTACTGCTATATAGATGCCAATCCATGGAAGAGGCTCACTGAATTTTGCTTCATTCAGGCTCCCATCAACACTGCAGCCAATCTTGCCCATCTCTATGTTCCCTTCAACTTCTGCTGCTTTCTCCTTGATTAATTCATTCAGGCTGGTCAAATTGCTTCACATTTGCACTTATTTCTAGCGAGTTCTTTGATGTCCACTGCTGAATTTATTTTTAGCGGAACTGTTGATTACTACCTCTTTTTTTCAAAAGTATTCTTTGAAGAACCCAGTCCATATCTGAAGTTCTTGGCCGACTGTCAACTATGGGGTGCTGCAAAGCGCAATCAAATGGTGTGCAAATTTCTGTATAAGCCAAAAAACTTTATTGAACTGAAATTGTTGATTTTTTGGCTTTAGGTTTTAGGGTTCGGTTGGGTTTAATTTTTTTTTTCTTATTGTTTTAGTTTGATTTAGTTTGATTTTATGATAAAAACACCTAATGTTAAATAATTATAGAAAATTTATGTACATCAATAATATGAATATAATTTTTTTTTCCACTATGTGATTAAAATATGATATATCTAATTAACTTGAGATTAAAATTTAGTTGAGTTGAGATTAAATTAAGGTATATATGCACATATATAATTAATTTATGATATACATTATTAAGATAAATGATTTAAAATTATGATTTAAATTAAAAATAATCTTAAAATATTTTTAATTAAAATTATATTGAATCAAGTTGATTCTTATATTGATTTTTTTATTCATTTTTATTAATATTTTTTTTATTATTTCAGTGCATAGTTCTTTTATTTCAAATTAATAGTTTGTTCACCCTCTAAAAGCAATTGCGCTGCACTATTAAAGTTGGGTTAGAGAGAATTAAAGCAATATTTGGTTTGAGAGATTGTATGAATTTTTATAATTTAAATAAAATTAATCCTTTGAGTATGAAATAAGTATATAAAATCTATGAACTTTCAAAATTCCTTATTTATATGAATGAGCTGGATTTTTGCCAAATCCCTTATTTTAATAACTGAAATTTTTATTTAATTTTTTATTTTAAAATTATTCTTAAATTTTATGATATATATATATATATATATATATATATATATATATAATAAGTTATACTTTAAAATTGATGAAATTAAAAATCCATTAAAAACCTAAAATTTTTAATTTTGATAAATCATAAATTTTAAGACCTCAATCTAAACGAAATAGGTTTGAGATATGTTAGTATGTAGTATGGCTCTAACTTTGACTTATTTTCTATATGTAAAGAAATGATTGTGATAATAACTTCTCAATACTATCTTTAATACTCACCTTTTATCATTCAAATGATTTAGATTATTTTTTAAAATTTATTTATTATAATAGTTAAATATTATGTTTAAATATAATTTTTTTATTCATTATAATGAGTTATTTAATATAATAGATAATTTTTAAAATATTTAAATCACAAATGATAATATAAACGAATCAAATAAAAATTATTAAAAAGAGAATTAAGAAACAACTGTTATTAGTATTTTTCTTACATATAATAATAATAATAATAATAATAATAATAATAATAATAATAAATAAATAAATAAAAATAAACGTCTAAGGAGCTGAATTAAATCAAACTTATGTTTTTTTTATCATTAAGTGTGTGTGAAAATTTGTATTTGAATAAGCTTATTTTTAAAATTGAATTGATTAGTGAATTAATTAATTGACTAATTTTTAGTTTAGTCAATCTAATTAGTTCATTAATTTGATAATATGATTTAAAATAAAAAATATTAAAATATTATCTAAAATTAGAAACAAAAGATTTATAAACTATAAATATATTAATAATATTTAAAATAAAGCATAATTTTTACAGATTAATTCAAATTTAACCAAATCAATCAATAATCTAATTTTCAATATTATCGATTTGATTAATTAATTCAAATTAATTTTTAAATCACTGCCAATCACGTAAAACCCACTATTTATTGGAGCAAAACTTTTTATTCATGCACAATTTTAACTCACTTTAAAAGAAAACACACAGATAAATCCTAAAATATTCTAAACTTTTCTATTGTTTTGATGAAAAAAAAAAAAGAGGTAAACAAAATTTGTGGCAAACAAAATAAAACATGGATGGTGGCTTGAATATACATAGATAGTAGTTGATAAAACACTGAATATAATAAATATTGAAATTTTAAAATATTGAATCTAATCAATCAGTTTTATAATTATAATTATTGAAAACTAAAATTTTTATTAGACATATTTAACTTTGTGATATTAATTTTTAAAATTTAATCATTAAATGTATATCTAGAATTATTTAAAAAATAAAAATTTTAGAATAATAATAATCATATAGTTAAAATAAATTTTTTTACAAATATATTCAAAGTTAATAATAATTTAAAATTATATTAAAGACAAAAAAGTTAAGTAAAAGGTTTTTCATTTATTAGTGATAATTTAAAATATGTTAAAAGTATAAAGTCACTTTAGTAAAAAAATATTAAAAATCAATAATTTAGCATTTTAAATAAAAAATTTGAGTTAATTATCTTGACTTTCATTTTAAATTATTTTTTATGTCTATGTTTGTTTCATAGAAAATAACTTGTCATCAAAAACATTTTTTGAGGAAAATATTTTTGGAGTAATATATTTTCTGGTTTTTAGAATACATTACAAAAAAAGATTATAACAAATTTCAAATCATAAATATTTCATATTTATAACAAAATTCAAAATATAAATATTTCATATTTTATATTATTTATTATTTAATATAAAAAATATATAAAAATAGTTTTTTTGATGATTCCACTTGATGACTGTTGTTAGCCGATAATGATTTGTGATAGGTATAGATAATTAAAAATGATTAGTGATAATAAATATATGTGTTTATACAATTTATTTTTTAAAAAATGATTAGTGATAATAAATATATATGTTTATATAATTTATTTTTTATTTGAATGAGTTTGTTAAATTTTAGAAAATAATTTTTCATTTTCAAAATGAAAAATTATTTTCCTGAAAAAAATGACTTAAATTTTTCTTTGATTAAAAAAATATTTTTTGTTAACTAATTTTTTTTAGATGTGCTAAACAAAAAATATAAAAAATATTTTTCTAAAAAATATTTTCTATGAAACAAATTGATGGAAACTTTTTAAATTAAATTTATATAATATTACCAAATATTTAAAAAATAATAAATATTAAAATTTTAATTTTCAGTGTCGTGTCGTCCACCGACAAGCAATAATCATTTACGATGGACCTTAAAACGCCATCGTTTAAAAGGAACATTGAATAGTAAGAAGACGGTAAAAATGGGGACGAGGAGCAATTTATACCAGAATCCATACTTTACTCTCTCTTCTGTTCTTCAAAACCTCAAAGGCATTTATCTTTTCCTTTTCCTTAACTGAAATTTATATTATCTATTCATTTAATTCGATTCCTTCGCAGCTTATATCGTCGCCACTGGTAATGCTTAGGTCGTCGATAATAATCGAGCCACCGGCAAGAAACGCCCACGGAAGGAAATTCGACCGCCTGATAGATGCCTTGAAATCCAGGAGCTTGATGGACCTATGTCGCACGAGGATTACGTGGATAAGAGAAGGCAAAAATCTCCATACTCTTAATTTCACATTTTGGATTTTGTTGGTGATGAACGGATACTGATGCTAACAAGTGTGTGTTTATTTATGGACAGGAAGGAAGTGAGCTCCTCTCATACGTACCAACCGTTAACTGCTGATGTTTTGGTAATTTAAGTGATTCTTGTAATTTCATTTTTTTTTTATAACAGCTTTGAAAAAAATCTATTTATTTGTTTTAATGAGTGAGAGTTGCTACTTTGTTGGCGCAGGGAAATTCTAGCTCCGTTGTAAATTTGGTGAACCATGAAAGTAAGCGCCTTTACAACTTTATTGTGGATTCTGGTGATTGAGATTAATTTTGAGCATCTTGTTGATTGAAATCAATTTTGTGCATTTTGATGTTTGAAATCAATTTTGGTAAACACAGCTTAATTAGATTTACTGTTATAGCTACAAAAAATTACAAATGGAGTGTTAAACTGGTAGGATTAGGGGGAACACATTAGGGGGTTTGATCAGAGCTAGAAAGAAAATTGCAATTGACTGCTTGTTGCTCATCTTGATTTCATTTTGTAGGGCAAGGGTGTTTAAGCATATATCCTGGTTTGACATATTTTCTTTCGTGAAAACTCAGGTGATCAAAGTACTTCAGAATCTGAAGGGGAGGGCCCCCAGAATACTGGTTTGTTTCTGCATCTCACTTTAGTGGCTGTTGCTTTATTGTCTTAACTGAAAATGTCAAATTTGTCCCATACATTAAATGGCTCTGCTAGACATTCGTGATTTTGAAAAAAGGACTCATGAATTTGTGCATGTCATAACTCACACATGTTATTTCATCTTTATCATTGAATGTAGGTCACACCAATGAAGTTGATCTGGTCAAAACCAGTAGTGAGCAACAATTTCCCGTCCCAGGAGAACCTGTTTGTAGGATATGTGGGAAATATGGAGAATACACATGCAATGAGGTATGGGAAATATTATGTTTTACTTTTTAAAGCATTCATGCTCTTCCATCTACTAACCAACCATCTGTATATCTTTCTTGATAGACTGATGATGATAGCTGCAGTCTGGAATGCTGAACTTCTGCAAAGCCTTGAACTTGCTAAGGTGTTTTTGCTGCGTCAACTTGATTGTGATGTTCAGATTGTCTCTGTTTTTGCTGATGCCTCTACAACTCTTTCACTTTTATCTTTTCAGCGTAAGCTAAGCAACCAAAAGCCTGATGTTCCCCCATCTGGACCTAAATTTGCCTTATCAATGCCTGACCTTGGGAAGGACACTTGGGACTATAACCGCAATTTCTGGTCCAAAAAGAGATCTAATCTTTGTACTTATGAGTGGTATGTCATTTCTTTTTCGATATAGTAGTCATTGATTATATTTGTAGATAGGGGTTTTTAAGAGTTGAAATGGAATTATGTAAGAGCTGATGATATAAGCAAATAAATTTGCAAGTACATCAGTATTATGTCTTTTTAGTTTTGTGCTCATGGAGTCTAGGGCATGAATCTGAGATTCTAAACAACATGAGCGAGAAGGAGAGAGGAGTTGTTGGGGGAGGGGGAGGGGGAGTGGGAAGGAGCTTGGTAAACTGTCACTGATGCAAACACTTCAAATTTGTGTTCTTGTGTGGGTTTCTATTTGTTATTATTTTTATAATAATATTCTGAATGTTCCATTGTAGTTGGAAATGTCATAGGCCTGGTCACCTTGCTGAAGATTGTTTGTTGACAGCTTCTATTCAGGTTTGTGCTATATTTCACTTATCATTAACAAAATGTGTCACCTTTGTCCCGACACTTACCTAAATATTAGTTTAGCTTATTAAAGTTACCTTTATATGTAGGTGGCAGAAGGGCAGAACAGGAATTCCATATCCAAGGATCTTCTTGGGCTTTACAGAAGGTCTATACATTACAATTGATGGGAATTTGCTCACTTTCACTACCCTTTTGTTCCCATTTTATCATGAATCTAATGTTGCCAGATTTCTCTTGATTTCTTCTGACCACTAAACTGTGAAAATGTAATTTGAAGCAGACTTGCTAAATAGATGACTAAGCAGGAAAAGTTTATTATATTTATCTGCTTTATGTTTTATCCTTTGAGAAATTCATGGATAAATCTCCTGCTTTTTTCTGGTTCTCTGTTTCTGCAGATGCCATGGGATAGGTAAAAATTTATTAACAGCAAACTGCAATCTGTGCCACAGCTCTTTAAGTTTGGCAACATGTATTCATTGCAGTGCTGTCCTTTGTGACAAGTAAGCGCAACTTTTATCTCACTATAGGCTGTTGTTAAGTTTATTTGATGTGGTATCATGGTATATTGTTCTCCTGTTAGTTCTTCTTTTTCATGTCCCTTGTCTTTGATCTCTCTCTATCTGTTTAAAATTTCTTTACAATATTTCTATAATTTGTATCAACGCATTTACACAATTGTTTCAGTTTTTTCTCCTTTTGCATGATTTACAAGTAGTAAGCGATTCCCTAAATCAATTTAGTACCTTCTCAATTTTATAAATTCTAGGGTTTTTCCCATTATATCTCTTGCATGGCTGGCTTCTGTAATAAAGGAAATGTGTATAATCTGTATCCGATTTATGGAAAATGATACAGCATTATTGCTTGAACTAATTTGACAGAAAATGGCTGTGCCGTAGCGGTTAATGAATAGAAAAGGTGATGTTAGAGTATTTGATATAAAGTAAGAGGGGGTGATTTCAATAAGTTTTCCTGTTTTTTTGACCATCAATACAATTTCAAGAATGAGGAGAAATACATTCTGAAAAAAGGGCTGCTTATACTGCTTAATAGATAGAAGGAAACAAGTTATGGTTGCATTTACTCTTCAATGGTATATAATGAGTGGTCAACTCTTTGCCTTGCCTAAACGTTTTGTTTAATTTATAGTGACTTCAATTTCAGTGCAGGACATTTGGATGAGCATGTAAGGACACATCCATCCCATCAGCAATTTTACTCCCATAAACTTAAACGTTTGGTAATTTTATTTGTACCACCATTCACTCTAGATGTAGCTGACGCTGGCCTGTTTTGTGCTGTTAAATTTGATCATTAGACACAATAAATACCGTGCTGGTTTGGTCATTTTAAAGTTTGAATTGTCAAACAATACAGAACACAAATATGATTTTATGAGATGTTACCCGAAGGGTTCATTTTACCATTTCAGTGATACGACTTGTTGGGCATTTGAAACAGTTGTGGATTTTAACATGCGCTTATGATCAGTGTGAAATGTAATTTCTGCGAGTAACATTCAAGTGTAGCATAGCAATGCTTATCTGATTTTCTTCTTTCCCCCATATGAACTTGTCTTTCCTCATGACATTTGAAGTTGCATATCCTCCCACATGGTTGAAGGTCCAAAAAAAATCATAATGCAGAAATGTTATGCCTCGCATATTATAAAATTGATGATCTTTTCAATGTTGATATCCTTATCAAAGTGGAATCAGTTCTTGTTAATGATGTCATAATATAACTGATGCAGGTGAAATGCTGTAAATCAACATGCAAGGTTACCAATATCAGGGATCTTATGGCTTGCCATTACTGTTTTCATAAAGCTTTTGACAAGTTTTATGATATGCATACTGCGACTTGGTATGTGATATATATCCCCAGAAATTTTTTTTTTTTGGGAGGGGACCTAAAATTTTATGATCTTTTTGACCTGTTTCATGGAGTTTTGAGAATGCCGAATTTAACTTTTGTTTTTGTCCATTCATCTTATTTTCTTATCCAAGGTTCCCTAATCTTTTTGTGGACTATGCTATTTTTGAGACATTGTTTATTACTTCAAAGGTATAATCATTAACTTATGTTTGCTGCAGGAAAGGAGCTGGATTGTCAATTATCTGGGGTTCTATTTGCTGTGAAGTTCACTTTGAATGGTGCAACTAGTGACCTTTGCTGCCATATTATCTTATTCCTGTGATATTCTTCTTACCACTGCTTTGCTTGTGGTTGGTAGTTGCTGCAGGCATAGGATGAATTGCTTGAATGCTGACGTAGATAACACAGCAAATATCATTAACAAGAATGCCAAGAAAAACAAATATGTCCAGCTTAGTGACTTCATTTTCTGATAGGATCCTCAAGAAAACTGGTACCTTCGAATCATACATGCTTCCCCATGTATGCCTTCTATTGCAATGACACTGAGCTGTGCAACAGATGGATCTGCAGTATTCTGAAGTCTGAAATTAATACATGCAGGTTGTGCGGTTATGCTGGATCTTACTCTTGTTTTTCTTGCTTGTGAGTTTGCAAACTACGTTAGTCCAGTGAATGTTAATAGGACCTGAAAGTTCCAAGAGTTAAATCATTGTTTTCTTTGCTGACAGGTCTTTTATGTTCATTGCCATGCTAACAATTTGTGCCTGCATGATTGGAAGCTCGCAATGTCATGTAAGAGCTGAATTCTGCTTCTTTCCTGTATTAATCATTCCAACAGTAAAACCACATGTCTTTAGTCTGCACTGACACATCAGAGCAGTGGCATCCCCTGTTGAGTGCAAGGAATGATTATAGATAAAAATTCAAAGATATTGTTTTTCCCACTGGACTGGTTCTCTTGGTAGCAACTATTGATTCAAGATAAACTTGACTGTTATTTTTGGAAGGAAACAAGGTGACTGCTGTTTCGCGAGCCTGATGTTTGTACTGATTATTCAGGGCTGATTAAAATGCAATTTTCCATTTCAATCTGATTAGTATGTAGTTTCAGTGGAGTGAAATTCATTAAGAATTTTATATTTTTTGACAAATTGGATCTAAAAGCAATGAAATCTATGAAAGTTCAAATGAATTGTTTCAAGCTTAAATGAATTTAAATGTCTATGCAAAGCAAAGACGAGGGCGAAGGAAGCTCTGTTGAGCCCAAGCCAAGGATAAGGAGAAAAGAAAAATGTGACTGAGCAATTGGTCGAATTGATTTCGTCTGACAAAGAAATCATTTGCATATTAACAATCTAAACATAAAGACTAAACATATCCCAAGGCATGGTCAAATACCTTAGAGGTTTATAGGAAGACCTAGGCGTGCCTTTAGGCAAATTAATCCAAAAGTCTAAACTTAAAGACCTTGACATATCCCTAGGAATACCGAATAACCCCAAAGGTTGCAACAAAACCTATTCATGTCTAAAGATGAGCAATTTGAACGGTCGTGCAAAGGAAGGGAAACACATGAACAACTCATGATTGTACGATGAACTTACCCCTAGGTAAGAAAGAATAACTTTCACCGAAAAAATGTGAAAATGTCCGTAGTGATGTCTAAGCTACCACTCTAGATGATCAGTTCGGTTTAATTTATCATTGACCGAGATCCCTTTTTTATTGTTAAATTAATTAAGTCCAGTTGAAAGTAAAGTGTGGAGATTCTAAAGAGAAATAAGGAATGTCTGAGGTTCTTTATATGAAGGTGATTGTGCTACTGTTGAAGGGAGTTGGTTGTTACTGTTTGACTAGGATAGCTAAGCGTTCTCTTGTAGCCGAGCCACGTTAGCCGACTAGTCCCTTGTTAATGGATTGAGCTAGTTATGTGAGTTGGTGTGTTGGACCGAGCTGAGCCTCATATGATATTGGGCTTGGCCTATTTGCTGACTAGGTAACATCACTTAGCAAATCAAAAGACTTAATTTATGTATAGTGAATGACTTGGGCACTCTTCTAAAGTCTTAGTGATGTGAAGTTGCATGTTTGAAAAATAATGTTGTTTTCTTACATTAAAGTCATTCATAAGTTAATATCCATAGTGGCATATCAAGTGATAAGCACACTCAAATAGGTGCAAACAACTTGATTGACAAATGTATATTGTCAAACATAATGAATGGATAAAAAATCACAATAGGCAGAAGAGAGAAAAACAAGAGGCAAATTAGAAAGATCAGCACACTCAAATGGGTGCAAACAACTTGATTGACAACATCATATATTGTCAAACATAGTGAATGGATAAAGAATCACAGTAAGCAGAAGAGTGAAAAACAACAGGCAAGTTAGAAAGATCAGCACACTCAAATGGGTGCAAACAACTTGATTGACAATATCATACATTGTCAAACATAGTGAATGGATAAAGAATCACAATAGGCAGAAGAGAGAAAAACAACAGGCAAGTTAGAACGATCAAATGGATCTATAAAAAGTCTTGATAAATACCAATCTCAAAAGAATAAAGCAATTATAAAAAGTAATAAATGTTAATAGGATCTTTAAAAAAAAGATGTTATAGCTACATAATCATAAAAATGACAAATCAAAATAAATCACTTTGAAGAGAAAAACTGATAAAAAAGTGGATAATGCAAAAATAAGAATTAACAAACGTTCCTCAATTATAATCGAACAATTTATTTTTTTACAAAAAGAAAAAACTAAGTTTCTCAACAAGGCTGAATAAAAACAATTTAACCTTTATTGAAGATGGATGATCAAAGAAGAAAAATAAAAAAGAGATAGCATGAGGGGGAGGGGTTGAGACAATTGATGGTGAACGACCAAATTGATATGAGCAATATTCCTATCCTTGTCTAGAGTATTACAGACAACTTAGCAAAGAACCAAATTGATAGGTGTCCGTACATATATATAAATATATAGGGCTGCCTCCTTAAGGTATGATCTTTATCTTGTGTTAATATCTCTGGGCAGACACTAATATGACTTGATCGTTGAATAGGCCTCGTCAGAGCACCGTTCCATGACCTTTTAATCAATATTTCCTTGATGGCTATCAGAGCTCAAACAACTGGAGCAATCTAAAGATGCATCACTAATGATGCATTTTCAACTAATGAAATATGATTTTGAAAACATTAGTTAATTCAACTTTCCTAAACTTAAGCAACCTATCATTGGATAACAGGTTGGAACAGAAACGCCTTAAAGGGAGTTTTGGTAGCAGAAATGCGATATTTTCCTGAATAAACCGTGCATATGAAATGCATAACCAACAATAGCATTCCTGGGAATAAAAATAATTTAGAATTTGATAGGAGGGTAAAAGTTACCTCATATTCCTAAGAGTATCATACATTTGTGTTTGATAGAAATTTTTCTCTAAGAATCTAATGAAAGTTATTATGGTATCCTTGTTTTAAGTCTATATGAAATTATTATTAAATGATAATAAAATATTATAATATGTTTTATAATTATATACAATAAATTTATATTATATTTATTATTATTGAGCTAAAATTACTTTTATAACACAATTTTTATTATAATATATTAATAAATTTTAATTCAAAATTAATTTGAACTAGAAAATTAATATAATATTCTTTAGTATAATTTTCAAATGAATAAAATAGTGAAAAAAATTATAAAAATTGACTAAACTATTGAGTTGGGTTACTTGCAAGCCCTTATCCATGTATTGTCCATTTTTAGTTCAATAAACTTAATATTTTTGAAATTTAAAAATCAAAAAATTCCAATATGCACTCAGTTCACTAGTTCATTATGTGAATGATTCTGATTCATTATAAACTCAGTTCATAAAAGAATTTCTTCTAAAAATGGCAATACCAATAACCTTATCTCTATCTCTTTATACTCAACCGCTGAAGTTGTCCTATGATAACAAAGCTTTTTTATTTGTAGTCAATAGTTATCAGAGGCTTAAAATTAATTACTTCTCATCATTGATGGTGGATTGAGATGTAGGAAGAAGATCGGGATTTAAAGAAGTTCTGATGAGGATATTTTTACCTTTTTATTTTTTCAGCAATGTGAGTCTATTCTTCTCCATTAAATATCACCAGAATCCCATTCGGCTTAAGATAAAATTCACCCTTGAATTTATTTCAAAAGGTTGATGAGCAAAATCAATTTACCTAATCTAATTATGACATAATTTTTGTAATTTATTTGAAGATAAATTTGATTAATGTTGTAAAAAAAATTAACTTGAGCACGTGAATTGGAATAAAAATAAAATAATAAAAAAATTTTGATAAGAAAATAAAAATTATATTTGGTTGTGGAGAAAATTTTCCTAGTTATCTCACAATATATAATGGACCTCACATCTCACCTAAGCAGCTTAGCCCCTCAAAACTCTCCCTCATACAACCAATCCCACATACACAATTTCATTTTCTTTTTAATCTCTTCTACTCACCAATTACACAAAAAAATTATGACTCGATTGAAAACGATTCAATGATCAAAACTCATAGTTTTTTACTATAACATCAGTTACTTTTTCACTAAATTTCATCATTTAGACATCAAAAAACATATTTTTTCTATTTTGATAATTTTTATTTTAATTATAATTTTAATAAAAACTCCATAGCATTGTTTATTTTGAATTTTTTTCATTTTAATTAGAGCTTTAATTTGGTGTGTTCTTTATAAGTTATTCAATTTTATAAAAGCTATTTAAAATTTAAATGTTAGCTGTTACGTTTTAGCGGCAGACAATAATAATATTTTGCTAAGAATCCTAATTGATTATTTTTTGAATTGTTTACGCTGCGTCACCCACCTACACATACAATAGCGTCCCTCTCCGTCTGTCTTACGCTTAATCCGCCAAATAGATTAAAGAGCAATTAGTCTTTTAAAATTATATTATAAATTTTATAACATCGCTCGTTACACTAAACAGTCATTTTATTAATTTTTTTTTTGTTAAATTTATATAAAATTTTAATAATAGTTTTACTTTTATTTTAAATTTTTGTTTCATATCATAAGCTGCTTTTTCTTTCTAATTTCTGTTAGATTTCTTTATTTACGTTGATTTCGTACTCAACATTGCCAAATTGATACAAGCATTCTACAGTCTTGAAATCAATTCCAACTTTACCACCACCAGCATCATCATTTCCAAACCTATGCGCATTAAATTCCAAATCTCCAACTAATTTTATCCTCATCTTTCCTCCTATGATCAAACTCTTTCTTCCCATTCCCAAAAAGGACAAAAATCATACCCTAAAAAATTGAGAAAAAAAAAATCTTCAAAAATTTCAGAAAATCAACAAACCAACGTCATCATTTACAAGTCCACTTACCTTTGCATCTTTCGATAAACACATAGGTCGAGCAAACCGCAAGCACAACTTCACTTCCATTCTATTTACTTTGCACAACTTAAAAAAAAATCCCATTACCTCATACAACAGTGGCCATGCTTTCCACATCACTCTCTGGTCCCAAATCTGCAACAGCAGCATATTCCGCTCCTCAGTTCTCTGGTCTTCGCCGTTCATGCCCTAAGCTGGACGCCAGCACCAACTCTCACTCTCTCTCGCATTATTTCCTCCACCATTTGAAATCTCAAATTCTAGTTTCTTCTCTTTGCAAACCTTCCTGACATGTCGTCGCCATAGCCGACATCGGAACAGTGTGTTTCTTTAATCTTTTTTTTTTTGCAAAGAATCTGATCTTGGCGCAAATCTAAGAGCACTATTCAATACCAGCAACAAAACCCAGATGCCATTAGCACCATAAAACAGAATTCAAAAAGAATTTAGAAGTATTGAGCTCAAAAGATGAAAACTTGGAATTTGAGTTTGCAAATAATGGCGATTCTAGCTTGGATTTCAAGAAGAAAATGGAGGCGGAGGTGGTGCACCCGTAGCCCAAGTGGATTGCATTGATGGAAAGGTTGTCAAGGAATTAAAAGAAAGGGGTATTTAAGAAATTACATAATTTCATTAGGATTATTTAGGGGTATTTTTATTATTAAAATAAAATATAAAATTCATTTTGATCATATTTTTTTTATTAGCAGTGTATACTTATTTTTAATGATGAAAAAATTATTCAACCTAATGCAATAATTGTGAGAAAATTTATAATATAATTTTAAAATATGAAAAATAATTAATTAAATATATCAAATGTCAATTAATTTATAGTAATTATCATGTTAAAGGGTTTATAGTAATTATTCTTAGATTTATAGTAATTGTCATGTTAAAGAATTTATAGTAATTATCCCTAGATTTATTATTGACATCCTTTGTTTGCTCCTCCACCCTTTTTCTCATTTGAGTGGCGATGGCAAGTTGATCACAGTGGATTAATGAGGTTTTTGTATTTGATATGAGACTTTAAGTTATTTTTTAAAATATTTGAGAGAGAGAATTTGAAGATAAGTCTATTATATATGATTTGCAATTATTTTTTTTTATCTTTTAGGTATTATATGAGAATTCTTTTTAAATAGATTAAAGAGAGTAACGAAAATGGATGAAATAAAATGTAAATAAAATTAGTTAATTTCACTTTATTTGAATTTTTTTTTTTAAAAGAGGTTAATAGATGTAAACTATTTAAAAAATTTAATCATTTTAACTCTTAATTTGAGAATTAAGAAAAAAAAACATTTGAAAATAAATTAATATAAACTTTTAAGTTTTATTTACTTTCATTTCATCATAAATCATGATTTGACAATTAGAAAAATAGACATTTAAAAATAAATTAACGTAAACTTTTAACTTTTATTTATTCTCATTTTCATCATAATTAGCTTCACGAACAAAATGAACTCATTAACCTTCGTTTACATTTCATTTTTTAACTTTTTCTAAACCACTCTATTAAGAGAGAGAAAAATAAATAAATTATTATTATTTAAAAAATTAAGATATTTTTAAGTATATAAGAGAAATTTAATTTTTTATTCTTTTATTAATGTGTGGGTCTTTTCACCTTTATTTTGTCATAGACAAGTTTTAAAAAATAAGAATTGTTTTCCAATTAGATCACATATATGATTTTGTCCTTAATTGGATGTTTTTAAATAGTTTAGAGGCTAATTTATCTTTAAGCCAAACCCACCACTCAAAGCCCATCGTCGAATCCTTTGACCCAAAACACGTCTCTCCATCCCCAGTAATTTTCCTCTTGCAATCTCAAATTGATCTTGATATATATATATATATGAAATTGATCGACAAATAACCATAACTAAAGTCTAGAAACCCCCTCAACATCGATTTCTTGATCCCAATTATTAGGTAAAGTTGCGATCTTGATCAGTTATGGGGGGGCACGGAGGCCTCAACATTTTGCCCCAGAAGCGGTGGAACGTATACAACTACGACAACCGAGAAAAAGTACGGCGAGACGAAGAAGCCGCCGCAAGAGAGGAGCAACTAAAGCGCGAACAAGCAAGAAAGCGCGACGCCGAGTTCCGCCTCGAGCGGCTTAGGACGGCGCGTGGCTTGGCTCCATTAACTAAACAACCGGCGGAGAAATCAGAAACGGAATCTGAATCGGAACCCAAAACGAACCACATTAATCTGTTCGAAGGGATAAAGATATTCGACCCAATTGAGGAGCCAATTAGGAAGAATAATAAGAAGGTAAAGAAAGAGGAGGAGGTTAGGGTAGTGACTAAGGAGGATGAGAAGTATAGGTTGGGTTATGGGGTTGCTGGAAAAGGAGTTAAATTGCCTTGGTATATGGAGAAAA